>DWLS01003805.1:0-15084 GCA_018246255.1 Pachliopta kotzebuea | reverse complement strand
TGTTAAGTGAAGATGTGATCGATGATGGTAAAGCGCATTAACCTAGCAAATGCCTATTCACTCTTTTCTTGAAGATTTTTTTAGACGCCCACATCGTAATTGTACGGGAAGACTGACGCCGGCAAGTTGTTCCATTCCTTAGCTGTCCTAAGTAAGTAAGTAAAAACTAGTAAACTGTTTTATACTGTTTCCACTTGGCAAGAGACGAAAGAAAAATGTGGTAAAACTGACCGTCAACGTTTGCTAGTTGGAAAGGCACCTTTAGAAGAAATAATACACAAAATACATTACACAAAGAATTATCCAACTTGAAAAGATTTAAATATACAGCAGCATGACTTCACCCGTTATTGTTAAAATTTAATGCGTGGCAAATCTCAACGAGCGTATTTTAACACAAATAATGAATTGGCAAAACTTTTGTGCCATATTACACGTATTATCAGCCGTCGAGCTCATGTTCCTTGTTTGTGTCTTTTTAACCAACCAAAATTAAGAAGTTCCTAAATGAGATTAAAAAATATTTGTTTTTTATACGTTGTTTCTTCACATATTCATCCAATTCTAATTATTCTTTCTTTTGCTTTAGATTATAAGTAAAAACTTGAAAATGATCGTATGAAAGAATTCTTTTTATACCTCGAGCCAACGAGACGAGCAAGACTTCACCTGATTGTAAGTGATACGATTGTCTATAGCAACGAAGCGTTGGTTGCGATGGTATACATATTACCACATTACACTCGTCGCCTTGAGTCCTAAGATATTAAAGTCTCATTATCCCAATAATTTCTCTAGCATACAGCGACACTTCAAACCGGAACACAGTAATTACTATTTGGTGGTAGAAATAAGAGCTACAGTAGTACCTACCTAGAAAATCTGTGGCAATAGACGTACCACCAGGATAATAAAGAAATAGTAATGTGTAAATTTTTTCTGTTGTTACTTTTTCTTTAATTTTAATATTACTGCTTTTTGATAAAATACGTTAACAATATTTTAGCATATAGATATGTACCGCTGGCCCACTAAAATCGCATAATGATATGATTAAAGTATTCACGCTATTAATCACACTTGAAATATTTCCTACTCGACTTATCATGATAATAATGATAATGGAATATATGAAAATGTTCTACTAAAATGTGGCTGTTTCATAGAACTAAATTTTCGCTGGTAGATACCGATGGGTGGTAGGTCTCTGTTACCGGAGACTGTATAGATAAGTACTACTACAGCTCCTAATGCCACTGCCGAACAATACTATGCAAATGTTACTGAAGTGTGTGAAATTACTGGGGTAACGATAATTAACACCCTTCATCGCAAGGCGGCGAGCGCAATGTGGTGCTGTGTGTACTATCTTAACAAGCTACGTTGTTATGGGTGAACGTATCACTTACCATCAAGTGAATGACATGCTCGTCTGTGTCGAATAAAAAAAAATTAGATAGTACTATCATAGTCAGGTACACATTAAAGAATTAAAAAGGCATATAACCACAAGCTTACACAAAATTTAATAGACTGTACAGCAATAAAATTCCTCTAGAATTTTCGATGAATATGAACCGGAACGATAGTACATATAAAAATATCATCTGAACTACAACGGAAAGACTAGGCTAAGAGAGAGGAAGACTGAAAGACCTAGATAAGAGATGCGAAGATCTTTAGTATTCCATTTAAGTAGGACGAAGAATGTCTGTTATTTCGCTATTGCTTTTAATGAATATTGATCATGAAACTATATCATTTATTTTTACAATATTTTTTTTACATACTTCCTTTACAACCCTAAAAATATAGTTTCCATAAAATATTATTTTCTTAAAAATAAGAATCCATATGACAAAAAGAACCTGTGTATTTTAAAATATCTATTATCATTGTATATTATAAAATAAAAAGTATTGTATTATAGTATATTTACGAGTTCTTTACTAAAAAAAATTTTTTTATCGGATATTTGATATGTTATAGCAGAAATCGCTTAAGTGGTATACCGTATGCAAATTTCGCTATTACGCAGAAAAATGAGGAATGTACTATTTACTCATAATTATAAGTCATGTTTTAAGATGGTTTCTTGATTATTATGTTTTATAAATAATGCTTTGATAATTTGCTACTTTTTTAATAATTAACTGCTAATTAAAAAAAAATCCTATTAACAGTATGAGGGATTTAAAAAAAATATTTTAAGGCCAAAAAGCTGGCGATTGCTGGATACACAGTATTTTCATCTCGTGTTATTTTCGTTTTTAAAAAAATATGTTTCTTCTATGCAAACATTTTGTAATTATAACGTTAATAACTTGTGGCCAATTTGTGAATTTCAATAATTTTTATTAAAACACAATAGTGTGTAAGTCATGATTAGTTTCGAATTTTGTTAAATTTTTTTGTTTTAAATTCTCATACACTAAATTATTTAATCTCTATTACAATTATTTTATTAAAAAAAATATATAAACATGTATTTTTATTTAATAATACTTTAAGGGGAAAATAATTTAGTTTTATGTTTTAAAGTACCAATGACACATAATTTGAAATGGAATGTGGTGTGTGAAAAAAGTATACAAAAAAGCAATAAAATTAATTAATTTTGGAATACTGACCTTAACTTCTCCTTTTTCAGTAACAGTTACTTGGTAACATGGCAAGGAATCAAATCCTGGAAAATCCTCAATATCACCAGTTTTTAAATCAAAACATGCTCCATGCCATGGACACCTAACTCTGCCATCTCCTAATGCTCCGGATACAAGTGGTGCCCCATAGTGTGTACATTTAGTGCCCACCGCACTAAACTCTCCTTTCTGTTTCACAAGCAACACTTTCCCTTTTTCTCCTATTTCAAACACCTTCATCTCATTTTCTTTGAGGTCACTTGCATTACAAACAACTGACTCCACATATTGACTGCTCGAATCTGTACGTGATATTGTTCCCCCTGTTAAATATTAATAACATTTCAATTTTTAAATCATGATAAATCAACACATACAAAAAATTTATTTATATGTATTTTTTCCAATAAATTTATTTTTCAATAAAAATGTACTTCTATTAAAAATTGTAATTTTATGACATTGCCCCGAAAATTCAAAAAATTGTTTAAAATTAAAATATATTACATTATCAAATATTATAATTAAAATAAACAAATTTTATAGTAGCAAAAAGAAATTAAACAGTGTAAGTCATGCGGCGAAATATTTTTTAAAATAAAAGCATTTTACTTACGATTTTCATTTCCATTTTTGTTCGCTCCGCAATTCGGAGAAAATGATCTAGAATATGAACTTCCCATAATTCTGTTTATAATTCGATCTATAAAATTAACAAACCTATTCGATTACAAAGTTCTTTTTATTAAATTAATAATATTTAAATAACAATAAGATCCGAATCGAACAAGAACTTAAGCATGAATAAAATAAATATTTTAAGCGAAAGGAATTACCTTGAACAAAACAATTTACAACCTTGTTCAAGTTAAAGCGGCACAATACAAACATTCCGTAGAGTAGACAGACTACATATAGTTTATTTACTAATTTTTAACACGAAGTAGATAAAAGTCTTTTGAACAATTTTTTTACGAAAAGTATTAGTAGAATGGTTTCATAACTGTTATACAATACATTTGTTTTTCACACCAGAAGCAGAAAGAAACTATGTTTTATATTTTGAAAATCAACAAAATTAATACACGTTGTAAATAATAACTCAAAAATCTATTATTACAGATATTATATCGTACTTTGTGAAACATTTAAGAAGTAAGACCGTTACCTTAAATACTTCTAATTATTACAACAAAATTAACATTTTGTGATGTCGTGCATTATCATCAATTTTAAGAGAAATTAAATATAGCAACCCTTTGAAACACAGATTTTCTGATTATGGTGGATGACAGACGTGGCTCGGTCGGTTAAATATATTATGGTTTTTATGTTTAAGTGAACTTCATATTAAAAAATGTCGGATGCTATCGTACCTAAGGGTCAACCAGTACCAGGAGATCCTGAAAAGAAAGGTTGGCTCTTTAAATGGACTAATTATCTTAAGGGATATCAGCGAAGATGGTTCGTGTTGTCAAATGGACTATTGTCGTACTACAGGTATATATAAAATATTTTAGGTTTATAAAGACTTCCCATGGAAATGACATTATAGCATGTAATAAAACAATCTTAACATTTTGTCGAAAATAATCGTTATTTTTTGTAGCAATGACGTAGTTTGTTTTACCTATTTTTAGCTAAAACTTGGGATTCTTTAAAGCTTTTCTACTAATATGATATAACTTGAATTTTTCATTTTAATATTATTTTGAGGTATTCATTATTAAATTATTTGAAATGCTTTAATTAACTTTATAAAACTTTTTTAGTTACCTCTTTTTTCTCATAAAGAATAATGTTTTTCAATACACAAAAAACTTCTTTTTTATACTTTTTCTATGACTCTGTAGACCCATGTAATAATTGATACAATTACAGTAAAATATTTTGTATTATATAAGAAACCATTTTTCATGTTTAGATGGGTACTGTAATTTATAAGCAAACAATAGTTTTTTCATATTGTCTTTAACCTCTTTCTTTGTTAAAATTTCTGTTCACAGAAATCAAGCAGAAATGGCCCATACATGTCGTGGAACAATATCGTTATTGGGGGCACTTATCCACACAGCAGATTCATGTACATTTGTAATCAGCAATGGTGGCACGCAAACATTCCACATCCGAGCCCATGATGAAGTGGAGAGACAAAGCTGGGTTACAGCATTGGAATTGGCTAAGGCAAAAGCTATGTGAGTAGCACATTGAACAGATTTTTTTTGAAAAAGTGGCTGGATTTTACTTTATAAGACTAAACTAGACTTAGAAATATGGAGATGAATGTTAAAAACTGTTATTATAAGGAATTTTGAACAAATACTTTGCCCTTGAAAGAAGTAGAAGTGTAATATTTACATGATTGTTTAACTTGATAAAACAAAATTTCAATAATATACTGTATGTGATGTTGACACATATGTAATAGTAAATTCTTCCATTCAACTAGATTATGCAATTCTTTTTTTTCATCCGTAGCCGAGCACAAGAATCAGATGATGATGAAGACCAAATGACAGCAGGGCCAGTGGTAGTTGGTGGAGGTGAAGGAGGAGAATCGGAGGATGCTGGTGGTATAGCAAGAGAACTGGCAGCCCGTTTTCACGACTTGAGGACTTGTTCTGAACTTGTTGCAAGACATGGAGCAGCACTTCAAAGGTCTCTTGTTGATTTAGAAGTTCCTCCTACTGATACAACCAAACAAGTTTCTGAAAGAGCAACACTATTCAGAATATCATGCAATGCTATGATGAATGTAAGTAAATTTATCATATGACAAGCTAAAGCATATTCTGATCTCATAAACTTTGAAATCAATTAAGAGGTCTTTTTAATTGATTAAAAAAAAATAATTAACAATTTTCACTACAAATATAAGCATATGCTGTATCACCACATGCTTCTCATGACAATATCAACTTGTATTAGTGTAGCACTGCATTTACCTTAAAGATTTTTACAGGTTTTAATACTTATATTTTTTTTTATAAAATTTTTCGAAACATGTATTGGTATGTTAATAGAAAAAATTTTGTTACAAAAAATTTTTAAAAATGTGTGTTTTAAATGGTACTGATTAGAGATTTTATATTTAGATATAAAAAATGACAAATTAATTTCCTTAAAAAGGCATGTTCGGAGTTTATGAGTGCAGCGGCAGCTTCGAGCGCGCGGATGAGTCGCGCGTTACAACACGAGAGGGAACAGAAGATGCGACTTCAAGAAGTTGTCGAACAGTTGGCAAGGCAACATGACAATTTGGAGAAAACCGTCACAGCAAGGAGCACTCCACATATTGGTTAGTAGTATTTAGATGTTTTAATAATCAAATGGCGAGATGAGCTGATATTACTAGTTGTGTTGAAATGCATTTATACTATCAACCGCATACTACACTGGATTAACTTGAACAGAAGCAACACCCTTATTACAGAAAAAAAAAGATGTAGTTTATACAGCCTCTTTTTTATATAAATATATTTAGTAGGATATATTTGTACCTGGGGTTATAGAAGAGTTATACTGAATTCCTATTGTCTGAAACTTTAGAATTCAAGGATAACTTACAGTTAAAAATTACCACTTACAGCATTACTGAAATAAAATTTCATCATTATTTTGCACCTCTCTTGATTAATGTCAGTTATGTATTGCTCAGGAATTTGCATCATAAATATGAAGAGTTTCAGTTTCTTCGTTATTTCTACTTCTACTTTCTTCGTTATTTCGTTATGTTAAATATTTTATAAGTCCAAATCCAGTGTAGTAATTGTAAACATTTATTAATTACGAAGGCTCCTAAAAATGAAAAATTGATGCTACTAGTCTCCAGAAAAATAATGAAATGTTACTAAGCATAAGGACTTTGAAAACTTGCTCATAAATTTATTGAAAAAGTTATAGGTTATTAGCATTTTGCTATTTAATAAAATTTAAGTTTCTAAGAAAATATGAAAACAAAAATCAAAGTTCTCTGAAGTATTGTCTAATATAATTGGAAAAAATAATTTAATTCTTTGTATTTTTTATTGATATTTATGGTTAATATAACTATAGTATATACTAGTAACTAAGTTGATAAAGTATCGACCGACGATGATGACGAAAATTTTAAAATAATCAAAGATGCAGCACATGCATTGAAAGAATAATTGCTCTATCTTCGAAGTGTTGTATAAATTACTATGCCCAAATGTTTTTACTTGACTGCACAAGTCATTCGCAGGATCTTATTTGTGAATAATTCGGAATTAGTTGTGTTAGCTCCATTACTTGAGATTGTCCGCCGGCGACTTATGTCGGGTCTTATATATATCTTGATTGTCTGCTGGTTAAAAAAGGTCAATTAAAGTCATGTCACAAAATTGAAACGGAATGATTCAATTTAACAGTGTATATTTGAAGTATTCGCTATTTTTTTATCATTGACTTAGTGTTTGTTTGAGTTAAGTAATTTTTAAGAATTTGTTTTAACCTTTTTTTAAAAAATCTATTTACTATTAAATAAAAAAATATTGAGTGAATGCGCTGTTTGTACTATATTTGTGAAAATCCATGATAATTAAAGTGGTATGGTAAAAGTTTTTTACAATAATTCCATAAAACAAACATTTAAATTTAAAAGCGATGTCTTGTTAAGACATACGTACTTTTTCGTTTTGTAAAAAACAAGGCGGTCGCTGCACGAATTAAATACTTAACGGCGTCAAATATTTTTGCAATATAAATTACAAATCTTACAGTAGAAATTAATACTTTTATAATATATAATATTTTGTGTACTCGCGCTTAAAAATAATATCGATAATGTTCGAATTTTAATGTTTGTTTTATTTATAGATTTTATAAACCTAAAAGCTATTTGAAATATTCTATAATATAATATGTATTACAAAAATTTGGCTATAATACCTGTTAATCATATAATTTTTACATTGCAAACAATTTTTCGTGAGTTTTTATTTATATTTCACGCGGTAACAACATCAATCTTGCTTGAAACGGAACGCGCGCTGCATAGTTTGATGGTGACATGGTGACGGAAATCAAATCAGTCATAAATAGCTAGGCGATTTACAAAAACCGAAAGCCTTTTTAGTTATCTTTATAACAATTTTAAAATCCTACAGTAATTTTTAGATTAAAGTATAATGTATATCCAAAGTTAAACAATACAGTGACGTAGGTACGTACAATTAAAGTTGTGACAAAGTATATTTTGAATTATTTTTGTGATTTCAAGGTTGTTTTACTATTCGAAACTAACAATAATTGATGCTTCGTCGTTGTTACGTATACATTTATTTAATTAACATCCATTTGGAATGAAATCTTGTTTTTTCCAAATTTTGGCATACATTTGTGTATTGGTAATACGTGTATTGTGCACTTCTATAGTGATATCTGCCTTGTTTTATATATTAGTAAGTTAATTTTAAATATTAAATCAAGTGAAATATAATAAACTTTCTTTAACTTTTTTATTATAATTATAATCAGAATGTGAAGAAACTGCAAAAAAAAAATACTTTTATGTTAAATTAAAAGCAAGGCACAATTAATGTCCAGCATAGTTAAAACTACTGGGTAAAAACATGCTATTTTGTGAAATGATGTGTTTATTTTTATCTATAACTTTTTTATATATGTGTAAAAGTTTATTTGTTAGTGTAATATTATTAGACAAAGAAGTTATTGTTAACAGTCATCAATTGTTGTGAGAAATAGTTACCTTGTTGATAAATATTAGTAAGTGATCAATTATCTCCAATATATCAAAACAGAGTTTATCACGATTTTTGTAAATTGTTGTTTTCTACTTTATTTTCTATAATTAGTTTTATAACAATTTAACTTTTATAGTATTTATATACTATAACATGAAAATACTTTATAGTAAAAACACTATCTTTAGAGAATAAAATTTTGAGTAACCTATTTTCAGATCAAGCTGATCAAGATATGAGTTATTATTTGAATGAATGGATTACCTATATATATAGTAAAATTTTTCCATCTGGAAATAACCAAAGTGAAGAAATGTTTTTTTTTTTTGTATATAGAATATATGTTGTATACTAAAGCCAGTAATTAGAAATTAGAAATTTTTTAAAATTATATTAGAAAGAGATGAATCAGTCTAAAATTCTTCAATAATTAATATTTTTTTGTTCTAATCCAGTTTGTATAAATCATATAAGTGTAGAGTTTTATACATTTTAGTTATTTTCAGTGGTTATTAAAATATACTTAATAGTAAATTTTTTATTTTATATCATTTTGTATTTAGAATAGCAGGATAATTTTCTAAAGTTTCTAGTTAGTGTATTTGTTAGTGGACACTTCACCACATTGTTCTCTATACCTTGACACAAGATGTTCAGTTCCATTACCCCAGTAATTTAAAAAGTGCTCTTAAACCCAGAATGTTTGATGGGAGAAATAAGTGCCAGAGTTATTATGGTGGAGGCGAAGAGATTTTTTTGGTTATGAAATATGATGTTATTTAATTTAAAGTGTAACATAACTATTTTATTAATGAGGTACTGAAATGGTGCTACTATTTAAGTAGGCATTATTGCTATACATTTTTTGTATAGAAATTGTAAACCTTTGTCCACTAATACTTTTCATAACAAAATATTAAGTAACCAAAAAGTGTCATTCTGTACCAAATAAATGTTGTGCCGCCTTATATATGGTAATCCAAACATCATGAGGTCAAAAATTAAGGATGATTAAAAAGAACATAATTCCTTAAAAAGGCCTTCCAGGGACCAATAACTTCAAGTTGATCCTACCAAATGTGTATCTGGAGTTATAATAATTAGAATCAATTTCATATTTCTCACTTAACCTTTTCATTATCAGGAGGTAACAGCTCAAGTCAGGGTAACGAAACTGAGGATGAGGATCATGAGTTTTTTGATGCAATGGAAGAGGGTGTCCCCGCTACTATGGATGATAAGACATCATTTGTAATCAAAGTGCCTGTAGGTATTTGTTTTATTATTTCTATATATATATTGCTTAAATTGTTGCTCATTATTTATAACTGATTTGCAGATTTTGAACTTAGTCTACATTGTGATTAATTGCATGGGCATTTACTGGTGGTAGATTTCACATTTTTTAAAACTTTTTGTACATACATTAGAATATCATTGTTCACATTTCAGGTAAATAGGAAAAATAAAGTTAAAAGTGGGGAAAGCTCTGACGAATCAGAAGGTGAAATAGTGACAGAAACACAACAGGTCAGTTGTTTAATATTCAATGTAGATGTAATATGTTTATGGATTGTTAATAATTATTTAAATTATTTGTTAGGGATAAAATGTGGGAAGTTATTGTCTATTTTATGATATTTTTAATGATGTTTTTACTTGTATCATTGTCATCAACATCATCATCAGTCGCTACTGCTGGTCAAAGGCCTCCTCCAAAGATTTCTAATTCAATTGGTCCTACACTGTGTGCTAATTGCTACCTTCACCAGATTTGTTGTATAGTTGAATGTAAAGTTTGAACCATCTTAAAGATATTATAGGTAAATACATAATAATATATTTTAATTAATGAGGAGAATTTTGTAGGTGATATTTGTTGAGGATAAAGAACGCGCCGAGAGCACTATGGGTGGAACAGAAACTAACATTGACAATGACACAACTGTCAACAAACAAGCAGACAAGAAGCAGAACATCAAGATATGGGTATGTCAGTTTGTGAAAAATTATGAAATTTGTCTAATTTTTTATTGTTACAAAAGCCGATCTTATTTTTTTATGAAGCTAGTTTTAGTGTTAAACTTGTGAAAGTTTACACAGACAAGCATTGTTTTTAACTAAATTAATTACCCTCTTATATATTTAGCAGTCAATGTTAAAACTTTTAACATTTGTTGTGTATGTAACAAATTGATAGAAATTTCTTCAATGTTGACACATTTGTTTCAGCCTCACGTCTCACAAGTACCAGTAAGTACGATAGATGGCCATCCGCGGCGTTTACGTGTGCCCGACAAACCTAACTATCCACTCAGTCTATGGTCTATAATGAAGAATTGCATAGGCGAGTATTAAAACTATTCTTACACATTAAAATTCGCTTAGGTTTTTTTTTCATCACAGTAGCCTAACCCTCAACATAAAATCATATGCAAAGATAGCTTGGCTTGTAGCTGAGACCCAGTAAGAAATTAGAGTATTACACATTTGTTAGTCCGGTGTACAATTTACAGTAAACAAAGAAAGAAAATTGGACACAGAATCTGGATTAGACATAGATAATCAATATTAGTGATAAGAAACAAAGGAGCAAGATTTTGATATTTTGCAAATATGTAGTTTGTAAGATAATACTCAGGAACAAAACAAATTAGTTTTGATCTATAAAGTATCAATTGGATAATTTTAAAATATATTTTGGTTATTAATATTATAAAGTTTAATTATTTTCAAAACAACATCCTTATATTATAAAAATTTATTGATTAAAAATGTCATGTTATTCACAATAATTGTTATTGTGTTACAAGAAAATAAAATCACCGATTGTCAAAGGATCTCTTTGCCACTGATAGAAGTATATAGGTAGAAGAAAAAAAAACAATTTTAGGTGTCATTAAGAAAAAAAAGTGTATCATACCTGTAACTAAAAACTACAGTATGTGGCCTCAGAATCGTATCTGAGACTTCTGTATTGCAATAAATAAGCTTAATTATTGTGAGATATAGTTTGTCATAAATAACTCACATGAACTTTTGTAAGATATAATATGCAGGAGCTTGTCAACTTCCATTCTTATTAAGTAACATATTTCTATTTGTTTTTTCCCTTTTATCTCATCAGCATTCAGTTGATTTTGTATTAAGCCACAATCAGATAAAATTATTAGATTTCATGTGATTATATTTAATTATTGCTTTACAGGTAAGGAGCTATCAAAGATCCCCATCCCGGTTAACTTCAGCGAGCCACTGTCAATGCTTCAAAGGCTTACGGAGGACTACGAATACTCTTCTATACTGGACCAGGCTGCAATGTTTTCAGACCCTGCTCAGCAGCTTGCATATGTCGCCGCCTTCACTGTTTCATCTTATGCTACTACAGCTTGCAGGTTTTTATGCTTATATCTAATAGTAATGTAAATGAAAAGACCATTTAAAAACATTACTTTTGCGACGCCTGGTCCTGCCTTTTAAAGTGAGAGTCGAGGCTGTGAATGCGCCATGCTAGTCAAATAAAAGTTGGATAGCCATGAAGACTTGTTTTTGAAATATACCAATGCATTCCTTTGGCAGAAGCTCAAGTTCACCGGGAATCGAACATGCGGCTCAAGACCGTATATAGGCCCAAATGAGCAAACAGATCTTTCATTGTTTAAAGTTTTCCGATTTAGATTTTTATTTATTTGATAGATATTTTATATAAATATTTTTTCAGAACAAACAAACCATTCAATCCATTGCTGGGTGAAACATATGAATGTGACAGAATGGCTGACTTGGGTTGGAGAGCGATATCTGAACAGGTGAGTTTCTCATTTCTTAAGTTCTAAACACTTACAAAATATTATAGGTATATATGTAAATGAGTTGGTAGATATCAAAATTGTGACAACACCACTGTTTACTAATTACTCTACATCCGGTTTTTTTTTACTTGTTTGATGTGTTTTTTGCTCTGCCATGACTCATGTCGAAAAACTTTTAATTATATATTAGTAAGATTTCTTCAATAATAATTTCTTTTAGTTAATTGAATATAATGATAAATTACATGTACATGAGTTTATTAAATGTTTAAAAAAACACCACACATTATGTTCAAAAAGAACTTTTTATTTATATAAGTAAAGTATCTAAAAACAGTTTTAATTTTACTATAAAATGCATATAAATGTGTAATCAATTTTACCACTTATCATCATTATTTGATAGATACCCAATTCTGGACACGACTATTATAAACCATTTAGTACTGATTGCTTAGACCTAGGGTGATTATAGAACTAGGTCAAACAATAGTCCAGTTGATAAAGGTCACATAACATTTGTTTCTGTTTTATACAATTGGAGGAAGAATTTAGAGAATTGTAATAATATGTAATAAAAAAATACTCATGTATATTCTTCCTCATAATAAACAATATGCTTCGGTGACATAGGTTATATAACAGAATCCTTTTTTTTTGTAAAGTAATTGAAATTTTTAACGTAATAACATTTTTTAGGTATCACATCATCCGCCAATGGTCGCGCAGTTTTGCGAAGGGCAGGCGGGTTGGCAGTGCTGGCAAGAGTTCACAATGACTACCAAATTTCGCGGCAAATATTTGCAGGTGATACCGCTAGGTGGTGCCTCTGCAATGTTTCTTGACTCTGGCAACAAATATACTTGGAGAAAGGTTAGCTCATTATTATTTCAAATATGTATTATAGTAAAATAATCACTGTCCTTAATTCTCGATAACTACAATGGGCCAGTACTTGGCCATCTAAATGACATAGCAATAATGAGGCTTGAAGGGATAAGTGCGCTTGCCTCGGAATACATTCACAGACAGCAGCAATGCTATTCGGGCGTTAAAACCTTACCATAAATCTAACTCCTGAATATATAGCTCTGACATCCAATCAGAGATTTCCATGTTAATCCATAATATAAACATTGGGTGTACCCCTCCATTGATTGGTTCTGATAAAATATTTCAACCACCACTTGTATTAAGCAAGGTGTTGAAAAAGGCGATTAAGGAAGAAATTTCTCAATGGAGAGAGCAACAACTTTTTTTAACATATTCTGATATCATTGTAATGATGAAATATAATTGTTCATTATAAATAGGTTTTTGCTCCAGTCTGTGGAAGTGAATAAATTAAAAGCTTCCTAATCTGCCTCATTTTGCGCTCTGGGCATTCTTTGACAAGGAAAGAGTCCAGCATATCACACTGCCCAGGTGCTGCTTGGTGAAAGTCCATGATAGCTGTTATTCTAGGAACAACAATTTCTTTACTAGAATTTTATTTAATGACATAAATTTGTATTCCAGGTGACAACAACAGTTCATAACATAATAGTGGGTAAACTATGGGTGGACAATCATGGTGACATGGACATCATCGGGGAATCGGGCCCGGCTGCTGGTTACGTTGCGCACCTCAAATATTTGCCTTATGGCTACTTCAGCAAGGATACACAGAGGAAAGTCACTGGAGTCATCAAGGATCCACAGGGAGTGGTAAGCTTTTTGTAATTATAGATGAACCTAGTCTCACCATTGTAGGTATCATCTCCTAATAGCCAAGTTAATAATGTTGTAACTGGATTAGTGCACTTTACACAGGCTACATCACGTCTTAACACCAGCTAAGGGATTTTATTTGAGCACTAACCTTTTTACAAAAGTATGGATCATCTCAAAGCCTATGTATTTTAGGACACTATCAAGAAGATTTTAGTGGTTAAGATTCTGTCAATTGTATTTATACATGCAATTTTTTTCATCATGTACTCTTTGTAGTTGAGGGATCAGCATAACATCCCTTTCATCCTTTTTACAATCCACACTCCTTTAACATGCATATATGCTTTCATGGTATATTATATGATTCTTATATATTGATGGTGGATGGATTTTTAATTTTACATCTATTGTTATAGTCTAAGGTATACTAATTCTTCTCTAGCATGAAATATACTTATTAATTTCTTTATAAATTAACCTCATAATTCGCCTTTGTATATGTCATTAATGTGTGATGTCGTGTGCCTTCAGCCGCGGTACGTGCTGCAAGGCTACTGGGATAACCGCGTGGAGGTGGCGGCGGTGACCAGCGCCTCTGCCGACAACACAGTGTGCAAGACGGGCAAGTTCGCCGTCGCTTGGCAACGCGTGCCCGCGCCGCTCGACTCTGAGAAGTGAGTACTTTTTGTTGGTAATCCACCATTATGTAAAAATATCAACCTGTTTAAATAAATGTATCTATTGTAGTTAAAGAAATGCAACTATGTATATTACAAAATTTACACTCACTACTGTTGGGAGGTCTCTGTTGACATAGAATGACAAAGTAGGTAACATCGCAGCTATTGCAACTGGCAAACAGTAATTTATAAACATTACTGTGTTCCAGTTTGAAAAGTGCTGTATGCTAGTGAAATATTCGTTATAACGTAACACTAAACATCAGGTGAATGCCTTGTTTGTCTCGTTCTCACGTCCTCACGTAGAATAAAACAAAATCAACCACTTTCAGTATTAAGACTTTTATGTAATTTTGAAATAAATGCATAATCATACTTGTATGTTTACCAGCGGATTACATCCCGAACCCTAACGCCTCCGTTTTAAAGCGCAGACCTCGGAACGCGCTTCCCCCTCCCGTCACTGATGATCCAAATCGGGGTCGACCCGATTCACTGAGTTCCTCCACTG
>DWLS01003804.1:0-15085 GCA_018246255.1 Pachliopta kotzebuea | reverse complement strand
ATAAAAACAAACAAGTATTTGATAAGCAAACAAGGTCTCCGACAATAGTCCGAGGAATAAAAGAGCATATCAAAAAGTCATTAATATAGATGATTGCCCAGGATAAAAGTGGAATGTGTTTTTATTTTTAGTGATAAGATTTTTTCTTTAAAACCTTCTCTGTCACTCGAATGACTACACAAAGAAAAAAGTTTTATGTTGGTATTATCTGACACTTAATGTTAAAGTATATTTAGAGCCTTTGCTTAACATGTTTTGTGATCAACTTGTATAAGTATACTGAAAAATTTAATATATACACTTTTATGTGCTTTTCTTTTGCCACACAAATGTGACTGGTTAAATTTATTGTATTTATTTGATAAACAGGTGCTCAAACCGAAAGAGATATATAAGTTGTGCTAATTATTACGGTTTTTTCAATGTTGCAAATGAATGAAATAACTTTGATCAAAAATACACACATAATCTGCAATGGTCTGATATATGAGACCACAATAACACATGGTATTAAATGACAATTAGGTTATATAGATAATGAAAAGTGCTTGTTCTCCTATATTGAGAGCAGTGCTTGAAGCTTTCAGAAAAATTTTAACATGAGGCTCCATCAATATAGTCTATACCTAATTTAGCCAGGCATGTTTGGAAAAAACTTATCACCTACCAAACTTTACTATTGTTTCACCTGGTTTCGTAGCATGTACTTCTACGTCAGTCGGTGCTTAATCACTTTGCCACAGAGGCAGTTAAAAGCTGAGTTATATATTTTTTTAGGATTAGTGTTTATTTGTATATGGATAGGAAAATAATAATTATTGTTAAAAACATTGATGTAGGTGAGGAGGACGTTCAGCTGGAGGCCCCTTCTGCAGTGCTACAACAGTATGTCCCGGCCATGTACGAGTGTACTTTAGTTCGCCTGCGTGCCACCGATATGGACCAGGAGGTGAAGGAACGTGCCATCGCTGCTTGTGGACAGCTTCTTCGCCACTTTGGCGATTATTTGCAAGTAAGTGCTATCTGCAATTTAATTACAATTTATACTAGAAAGCCAAAATTAGGTACATGTTAATTATGAAAAAAATATTTGTGTGCATGGGGGGAGAGGAAAAAGGCTAAAAGGTTTTGTACCCAGGCTGCGAGTTAAGCTCGCTACGTTAACACAGATATTTTTATAATAAGAAATAAATTATAGGCTTTTACCTTATTGTGTTGTACTTTACACTGTAGACCACACAGCAACCTAAATTTATATCGTTAGATATGGTCTCGCTCTTCTAGTTTAAACGGCGTTGTAACTAATATTTTTTTGGAAAGTGCAGAGTAATAGCTAGTACCACATTGTTATAAACGGGTGCATTACTTACCATCACGAAAACGTCTTGCTCTTCTCGTCGCTTCGTTTAATAAAAAAGTCCTTTCTGTTGTGAATTATTGCATAATGTTTGATAGTACATAAAACATTTTTAGTTTGTTTCTAAATTTATTGTTGTGTATGAGATTACTAATTTTATATTTGTTTCAGAATGAATTGCCGATATGCTTACCAATATTGCTGGAGAGATTACGAAACGAGATAACGCGTCTCACAACTGTCAAAGCCTTGACAAAAGTTGCTTCCTCTCCATTGAGAATTGATTTAAGACCCATTTTGGTAAGTGTTGTAAATGGAATACCAAAATAAATTTGTATACTATTGTTAGAACATGGATATATCTTTCAGTCTGACGCAGTACCTATCCTCGGCTCGTTTTTAAGAAAGAATCAGCGGGCCTTAAAATTGTCAACTCTGGTTTTGTTGGATACACTTGTTCAAAATTATAGCGATGATATAAGCATAGAATTATTAAGCAAGGTATGTGCTCAACATGTTTACATTTATATTTTTTTTATTAGGTATATGTACAAAACTTTTTTGAATTATTTTTTTATAACGTTATATTTTGGAAATCATAAAATGTATGTGTTTATGAAAGGAGTGAAAATGAGTGGACATTATTGATTACTATTGTGATTTACTATCAAAGTGATAAATCTGCTCATAACAATATAGAGTTAGTAAAGATGCTACATTTTGCAATATTATGTGCTAGTCGATTTGAGAAACAGGAATTTAAGACTTATCACTGCTGTAATGTAAATAGTATAATTTTCTGTATATAAACTGGAGCACAAATCTTTGGCAACACCAGTTATATTGTCATAAGAGAAAGTCCGACAATGAACAAAGGAAACAATTATTGATAAAGTGAAATAGGAATTTGTATACTCAAATAACAGATCCATTAATCACATATAGTTGATAAACTAGCCATAAGGACCCATTGTATAACCATAGTATATAAGAAGCTTGTATTACTAAATAAAATCAGTACTTTCTCAGTTTTTATTAACTTAACATCAAAGCTTGGGACAGTAGTCCCTAGCATGTAGTTTTTAAAAACCCTTCCACCTGATGGCTCAAGCTAACTCACCAATAAAACTATTATAAACCATAAAAAAAAAAATTGTTATCATAGCATTCTGTTGTTTATTTTAAATTGTGTATAATTATGTAATGATATTTGGGCTGCCAATTATATGCAAATGACTTGCTTATGAATTCTGTATCCAAAAAATATACATACATATTCATATTATAATGAAATTCATGCAGTGTAGGTAGCTACATTTTTCGTTATATTTCCTTCTTTACCTACTATTATTATCTTTACTTCATATAGTGTTAGGTAACAATGAGACTGTAAACAAAAAAAGTTGACTGCATTTCCATATTAAGAAACCATACTAAACCTTCCTCCAAACAAACTTTCCCGTGTTTTTTAAATTATTAGCTCTTCTGGTCAACATTTTTAGTCTATAGATGAACATAAAGTATTTTGTTGATTGTTTTGTGTCAGGTGCTAATGGAGGTGCCTGCGCTGGTTTGCGAATCGGATTTACACTGCGCGCAGACCGCGCTGACTTTGGTGCGCGGCGCGTGCTTGCGCTGCCCAGCCGCACTCACGCAGGACGCACGACAAGCGCTTACGCCGAATATACTCGCATTGGCCAAGTCACCACTTCTTCAGGGTAATGAATAATATTAAGACAAGAAAAATTGCTGTTTATGTATGGTATTGCGGGTGGACTTAATGCCTTAACGGCATTCTCTTCTCTGTGTAATATTTACTTGTTGGCAAATGAGGTATTAGTAGGGAAGGGTATATGTATTATGGTACTGTTCTGCGACCACGTCTTGTTCTTGGGACGTGTCAGTTTCCTCCCGATTTTTGCTTTCACCGGAAACTAAACGTAAGTAAGGGCGAATCCGCACCTCAGCGAGACGTATAACCCATCCGACTACCTTACAAATAGAGTAATTGATCTTTATTCATTGTTTTTTACACTGGTATGAATTTGGTTTGCAGGAGGCGCATTGAAGGCGATGCTTGGCGTGCTCAGTGCTCTGGTGTCCGCGGATGTGGCGGGTTGTTCACGACGCGAGCTGCTTGCGCTCCTTGTGGCGCCCGTCCACCGTGTACATGAGCATAATGCATCCGCTCATCACATTAAACAGGTCGGTAACTCAATATTACCCTTTAGCTGCCAGTGGCGTATGTACACGTCTTTCTGAAGGACGATCCTTTGCGCTTCTATTAAGAAAACTGATCCCTCGGTCTTGGAATTTTATGTATTCATTCTATACTTTCGGATATCTACGCACGCCTGTATGAAAAATAGTGCCACTGGGGAGCGCATCTCGTAAGTTTTCCTCGGCAGGTAAAGGGTTAATAATATAATGCCTTTATATTGGTTTACCTCGATCTTAACGTGAGAAATTTATCCTATTAAACTGTTAGCTAAATCTGCACTGTATTGTATAAAGAAAACGAGACTAATAAAAGGTCTCTGTTGTAAACTAATGCAGAGGCTGATTCAGCTAACCTAAACTGGAGTGTTTAACATTCTTCTTCTAGTTTGAAGGGCACTCTGAAGACAAAACTCACCACTTTGTTTTAATGAGTGGAGCACATTATGTGTAACTTCTTAAAATCAGTCTGTCGTTACATCGTTGTATTATATTTGGATGAATATTCAGATCGACAAATTCGTTTGACCACATTGATGTGAAGTCATTCTTCAAAGAAATGAGGACCCTGTGCAAGAAAGTAATCAATAAAGGCGAATATCCTAACGCCCGCACCGCTACTCGACGAAGTGAAAAGCTTGAAAGAGGAAATGGAAGATCTCGAGGAATTTATTCGGGAGTTGCTTACCAGATCAAGTGCCAAGTCGTCAAGGAAGATGGATCCGCTTCGTAAATGTATTCATAACGAACAAAAAACTGGTAGGCGGGTAGATACTAAAAAGGTTATCGACGTTGCATTGAATACAAATTGTGGTCACACACTTATATACATTTTGAATACGACTATGGCGGAGCGGAGAGAGGATGCGAAACGCGGTGGCTCTGAGAACCCATCGTGCACTGAAGTTGTGATTACGTCGTAACTTTACTTAATTAAAGATTAACCGACAATGGCAGAAGTTGGAAAACAAGGTTTTCGTGCGACGAGTGATAGCATAAACAGAGAAGGAAACTGGACTATGGTAAAGTATAGAGAGTACAGAACTGAGAAAACGCGAGGAGCAACACAACAACTAGTGCAGTTTAATTTTAAAGCTGCAGATCGGATCGCCAATGTTTACATATCGCTAGTACATAACGAGAGAATACCGCAGGCATACAGGGGTTCATTAAGCACAAAATTAATCTGGATGTGATCGTCACCAAAATGAATACTGCCGACAACGAATTTAATGGTTACAATATTTTCGTGCCAGAGATGAATATTGATATTTTTCTTAAAGATAACAGTTACCAACTTAGACCGAAAGCTATTGTTTTCAAAAGACATCGGGAACGTTTTCGATTACAAAGACAAAACATTATTACCAAGAACACCTAATATTAACCCGATGCACTGAACTCCTCCACTGTCGCAGTCAACACGGTAGCCGCCCCCGGCTCCTCTCACACCCGATTTGTCACTTTCCACACGCGCCGCTTCCTCCGCCAGTTGGGGCGCCCGCCAGGCTCGCACACTGCGTACACTCGCAACTCCTGTATCCAAGCGCGGTCCTCACCGCTCACAGACCGCGACACAGACGACGGTGGTCAGAGGGCGGGCCCGCGCCCCCCTCCGACGACCGCGTAGCCCGCGCCACCGCGACTCATTTTTCGTACTCCGAGTACGGAATTAAGTAAAGGTACAGTTTATATATATAAGTATCTATTGTATCATCTCCCCCTTTTTCTTCCCACCTCTTCTTCCTTCCCCAAATCCTATTCCCTCGTCTCTCTCCTCTCCCTTATATCATATAATTTATATATATGTATATATATATATATACTTTTCAGCTCGCGGAGTCTGGATCCGCGAGCTCAGGGTCCGATGAAGCTTTCGCGGCCATAATAGTGGCCGAAAGCATCGACTTCATCCGAAAAAAAAACCTAATATTAAGATGTATAAGAAAATATACCATTGTTCTTTTGTACAAAACATGGATGCTACTTTAATTAATTTATTATCATATAATGTTTCCTTTTTTTTTGCGATTAGTTTAAACTTTTTTTTTAAATCGTTTTTGTTCTTTGATGTAACTATGAATTAAGGGTCCTCATAAAGGTTTTTATTTATTTATTATTTAACTTAACGTTATTTAACTAATGAAGGATTTTTATTTGAAAAGGCGTTCCATTCACTGGCGAAGTGCGTCGCTGCGGTTGTGGTTGAGGGTGGGTCAGATGCTTTGGACGTGGTGCGCAGTTTCCTCCGCGACGCCGCCCAACCGCCATCCGACGCGCACCACATGTTTGCGCTCCTAGCCCTCGCTGAGATTGGACGCCGTCTGTTAGTAACCCTAAAGTTCTTCTATTTTGAGCATGTGCCTGTTATTTTACTTTAAACTTGATTACATAATGATCATTCTGAAATATATTACAGGGACCTAAGCTCAATACCCAATTTAAAGGAAGTGCTATTGAATTCATTCACGCCATCATCAGAGGAGGTGAAGTCGGCGGCTAGTTACGCTCTTGGTTCTGTAGCCGTAGGAAATTTGCCGGAGTTCCTACCGTTCATACTTGGAGAAATCGAAGCGCAACCTAAACGACAATATCTTCTACTACATTCTCTTAGAGAGGTAAAAACAACATAAGATGGTAACAATTATATTTAAAAACATAAACAGTGTTTGGTGTGATATCCGATGGTTTCGTCTGCTTCCATGGCGCTGTGCTTAAATGCTTGCTTTGGGACAGGGGTTTCTTTGATTCGATTCTGGGACGACATAAAGTTTAGTAGACGGGTTTTTGCGCATCGCCGGGATAGCCTTCATCTTCATATTGTAATTCTGCCGTAGTGCACTCCGATTATCCACAGTCTATATAACTTGTAAATTAATTAAAAAGATAAGCAGTGATGTATTGTAAAATTAATAATAAATTTTTATTAATATAAAAAGTGTGGAAAAATTATATAATTTTTAAACCCAACTCTATACTTTTTTTAATTTATTTATTAATACGGCCACTTGGTATATTTAAAATTTACACTTGATTTTTTTTCAGATTATAACATGTGAATCTTGCACTCCGGAAGGAATAGAGGCCCTCAGGCCATTTATACCAGAAATTTGGGTTCAGCTATCAAAACATTGTCAATGTGCGGAAGAGGGTTCTCGTAACGTCGTATGTATACCTTTTACGAACGAATTTATTGTTGGTATCTGTGGAAACCGTGACATCTCAAAGACGTGGTTACGTTCCCCCACTAGGCTTAAGAATACCTGCAGCGTGAATATTACGCTGGTTGTTCATTATTGTTACATAATCACAATTATTTTCGTCGCGCATTATAATGACTTCACAATATTTTATACCAACTTATTATACTTATTCCAAAATAGTGGTTTGTAACATTATTACATAATTTAAAATGTGTAAAAAAAAATATATTTCTTTTCTGTATAAGTTCATTGTTGGATTTTATTGTCACTTAAAATCAAGGGCAGATGTTAAGTGTTTGCCGTTTATTGAGAAACCTATTTTATTTAAACTAACTACGGTTGGTACCCTTAGCAGAACTACTGCCCAATCTCAAAAAAATTAAAATTTAATCTTTAATACACTTCACTTTAAAAATCCACCATAGAATTCAGACACTATTTTCTAAATAAAATGAACATCTTTAATTAATTTTATATATAACAAAAAAAACTTTTTTTTGCAGGTTGCAGAATGCCTAGGAAAATTGTGTCTCTTGGAGCCTAATAATCTTTTACCATATTTAAAAGAATTTCTCAAGTCGCCTGAACCTCTCACCAGAACTACTGCCGTTACTGCTGTCAAGTTCACTATATCAGATCAGGTACTGTTTTTTTAAAAGCGTAGTGGGCGCTTGGATTTGCACACACTTTTAGAGCAAGTGTCATTCATTATGTACATTATTGATTTTTTTAGGAGAAATTACTTCAAGTAATGAAACCTTAAGCTACCTTCGTTTTATTCTCTATTTTATTTTTTCGTGTGGAACATAAAATAGATAAATAAATATTACTTGGTTTAGCCGCAAGCGATAGATCCGCTGCTCCGTGCGTGCATGTCGGAGCTACTGGTGCCGTTGCGGGATTCGGAGCTGTGCGTGCGGCGCGTAGCGCTTGTCGCTTTCAACTCCGCCGCACATAATAAGCCGTCGCTCGTGCGCGACCTCCTGCCTGCGTTGTTGCCTACCATTTACCAGGAGACGAAGGTCAAGGTATGTATATTGTTTAAATACTCTTTTTGTGAAAGAAGGTTCTGAAGTATCACTGGGAGATAATTGTGTACTATGAGTGGACTATAAGTAATTTATTTTTAATCTTTACATTATTTCTACATATTTCTATATTTATTGCATACAGAAAGAGCTAATCCGGGAAGTGGAAATGGGCCCGTTCAAGCACTCCGTAGATGACGGTCTGGATTTGAGGAAGGCTGCCTTCGAGTGTATGTATACGCTGCTTGGCACGTGTCTCGACCGACTCGATGTTTTTGAGTTTCTGCGGCATGTCGAGGACGGCCTGCGCGACCACTATGACATTAAGATGCTGACTTACCTGATGTGCGCGCGCCTCGCTCAGCTCTGCCCAACTGTTGTATTACAAAGTTAGTACTCAAGTGATGTTTAAGAATTCTTAAAAACCGAATATTTTGACAAAAATATTCATGTTTTCAACAATTTGAACATTCCCCACCTCACTTTTCATCATGTGAACTGTTTGCTTTTTTTGCCCACTTTCACTACATTTTTTCTTTAATTTAGCTCAATTAAAAATTATTAATCATTCAAACTGTCTGGGATTTAATTTGTTAACGAATATGAGATTGCGGGATACTAAGCTCATTTGGTGTTGATTGCGCTGTGTTAAAAAACGATTATTTAAAGTTGATAAATATATCGTCAGGACGTACACACTGTCCCCTCTGCCCATAGGTGCATCAATGCACTTGAAACATTGAAATAATAAACAAAGAGTTAAACACACGCGCTAAAATCAATAACATTTATTGTTACCAAATTGTTGTAGGTTTGTGGTAGAGGATTTTTAGATTTCTTTTAAAAAGGTGTCTAAAAATCCATACCTTATATTAAATTCATATGTACGTCTCATTCAATGGCTATATTAATTACCATTAAGTGATTTTTTTTATTTATTTCGTCCTGTTCACAGTACAAACATTTTTTGCTCACATCGAACTAGCATTATGTTGTGGCTATAATTTAGAAACGTTTTGTATTACTTTCATATAGGACTGGAGAGTCTGGTGGAGCCTTTGCGTGCGACTTGCACGATGAAAGTGAAAGCGAATTCGGTGAAACAGGAGTACGAGAAGCAAGATGAACTGAAGCGTTCTGCGTTGCGCGCCGCCGCGTCTCTCTTGCAAATACCTGAGGCTGGTGTGTATTTACATTAATTATGTTTTTATAATGAAAACTTATCTAGTTTTTGTGCGGTGTATATCAAGGCACTGGCCATGGCATCCACTTGGAACTTTGTTTAAAAAAATTCTTCTCTTAAACTTTATTCTTCATAATATGATAATGCTAGAACTTACGATACTGATAAAAAATCTATGGTACTTACATGTTACTACTTCACACTCGTTCAGATTTCGCAATATTAACGTAATGAAAACATAAAAATACTTTGACTTACTAAATCGTCAATCAAACCTACTATTAACTTATCGATGATCTAATTAATTATATTTCAATTTCATTGAAACTTTTGTATACAGCACAAAACAAGTTACAAAAACCGGACTCCAAAAAAAGAACCGTATATTACTTTGTTTTACCTCGCACTACTTCTAACAGTAGCCTTCTGGCCCTAACCGTCCTTAGCATGCACTTGCCCGCGTAGTCTTGTCGCAGTCCGCGCTTGCCTGACATTCCTACCTAACCTGCTCTTGCCCGTCTTTCTGTGCCCTTCCCTGTTCTAGCCTACGCTACCAATCAGGGAAGGGCTAGCTAAGGTTTTTGAAGAGCAGGCCAAGACAGGGAGAAGGTTTTCAGTTGAAAAGTACTTAGTCTAAATAGCAGTAGAAAATACCACATGAATTTTGTCTCATAGGTTTAGGCTAGAATATTATTAACCCTCTAACTGTTTACGTCGAGTATACTCGGCAGAGCAACACCAAAATAAAAAAATTGGCTTTCATATTTTTAAGCAACGAATCAACATGATTTTTTTAAAATAAATTGCAAATAATGATCTTTAAAAGAAAATACTATTTGGAATATTCTTTAATCTGGCAACCTTATTTTAATATACAATATTTTATACTAAGCTAAAATAACAAGTTCTGGGTAAGTACTGTGACAAAACGCTTTTTTCAAATAAAAAATCATTACGTATGCATTTCTCAGTTGATTGTGCGATGTTATAATTGATAGAAGGAAAGTTATGTCTTGTGGATTTTATTTACAGTAAAGGAATTCTGTTATAATAATATTGTGAAATAGATATTTTGTTATGTTAACACTGAATAAAAATATTTTTTTTCTAAAAAAACAACATGTGTTCTTCGATTTTTGCCTAGTTTTACAGGCAGGAACATTTTACTCTGTTTAAGTCGAGTATATTCTCGAGTATGTCTTTGCTGGAAAATAATTAAGCAGGTAGAAAAGGTTTTTTGAAACAGAATTAAACAGTTAAAGGGTTAAATACTCATTTTAAACTTAATAATCATCTTTGAGACTACTTTATTATCGAATAATTTTTTCGTCAATTGTCAAGTGTTATATACTATTCTGTTTTGTCACGGTGTAACAATTCATTATTTTAATAATGTCACAGATAAAAATCCCCACTTAATGGACTTCGTGACGCAAATCAAGTCGTTGCCGGAACTGCAGCCCATATTCGAATCCATACTGAAGGACTCGCCGGGCGGCGCGACTGATGCGGACCCCATGGACCAGAGCTAGCCGCGACGCATCGCATCCTCCGTATATGACATTTGGAGAATAATATATGTTTTTGTTTTCTTTACTCATTGGTTCATAAAATAAAAGTCAATAATCTTGTTGTAAAAATGTTTAAAAATTGAACTTTTACTGAATGATCCGTTTTGGTTTCACCGTTACATGCCGCTTTTTCTTCTTCATAGTCGCCACAAGATGTGACCATGGCGTGAACAAGATCTGTGACTTGTACTCATTATCTAATAATAAAATAGATTTTTTCCACAATATGTGTATATACATATTTTTTTGTTAATAAATATTACCATAAAACTATATTTTTAATGTGGAAAACAGGAATCAAAACTAGAATACCCTAGATGCCTAGGTGCTATGGATTTCCTGGCTCTATCCCCTGTTGGATAGAATATTTTTGTGTGTGACTCATTAAATAATAATATGAATATACTTTAAACATTGTGTCTGTTGCTTACTAGAAATCTTTGTTAGTTTTTTTTTAATTGGTCAATAAAGCCACAAGGTGCGAAATAAACTTCGTTGCATTTATTCTGATTTTATTATTTCAATACAAAATTAACACGTACTTTCCGATTTTACAAACGGCTATGCATTTTTTCTCATAAATAACATTAGTGACTTAGTAATTAAGGAGGAGAAATATCTTAAAGGTAATATTCTTAACAATACTACAACATAAGGTTAACATAACAAGGAATAGTTTTGCATATATTTAGCAAAAAAAAAAAAATTGACGTCAATTGATTATGAAATTCAAATATAAAGCTATTTTTAATTTTGGTTGAACTGATTGGTATTAATAAAACAAGCCAATAATTTTTGCGGTCTTAAGTACCTTTCTCTGATATGTATTGTGATATTACACTCTATGTGGAACAATCATAAGGGAAATTTTAAATATATATTAATAAAATGAAAATCGATTGTAACTCATTTTCCTTTCCTCTTGGTGCCCGGGGTTGTGCTCGACGCACGTGTGCTTCGAGTTTCATTCTGTTCAATTTGAAAGCGTTAATACATTTTTCAGAATTAAAAACGAATCAATGCCATCTAATATCATATTTATCAATGTATTCGTAAATACTACACCAAATAACCGGAATAATAGTTACGGCATTCCTTAAAATTGTTAACATGATGTAGACATGAACATTTATTGGATTATTATAATTTCGTTCAGTCTATAATAACTTATTCTTCGGAGTTCATGCCGTTTTTTTTTATTAGTTACGGGTCAATGCTTGACCATGATCCCACCTGGTGTTAAGTGATGATGTGGTCTATGGTGGTAAAGCGTATTAACCTAATAAGTGCCTATTCACTCTTTTCTTGAAGACGCCCACATCGTATTTGGATGCCCACATGGTATGGATATCTTTGGTGGTTGCCCAACAGTGGAACTTTATGCGCTAGTGATCAAGATTCGGTAGAATGATAGTGATTCTATCTTACGAGTTTTGAAGAATACCGGAAAATGTGTACTTGTATTATTAGGCTTGAAAGACACTTAATTTCTTACCGGCTGGGCAGGCGATGCACGCGGTAAAGTTGTCGAGCTTGCATTTCGCAGAATAGGCTTCGCGGTGCCAGCTGCACTCGCGGCGGAACCGGTGCGCTCCGGACTTTGCTCCTTACTGTTTATCATATTCAGTAATATTACACAAGAATTTGTAGTATTATTTTGAACTTTGTGAATACCGTAATATGTAAAATTATGTACATATTTTAATTTCTTGAAATCTCTGAATTATGGATAAGTTTCTTGACGGAGATATTCCTTCTAGGTAAAAAACCTGGGGATATCAATTTGTAGCACCAAAAAACATCCCACAAACCGCACTGCGTTCTGTTTTGAAATGCGCTATAACTAGTGAAATTACTGTTATAACGGAATTTAATGTAATAGCGGCACACAATGCTTTCAATCATCCTAACGAGCATTTATTCGTAATAGTTGGTGAAACGATTAAGATGAAATAGTGCTTGCTTTATTCAATAAATGTTTTGTATTTGATTCCAAATGCAGTTTCACAAGAAAAGATAGAAGAAAAGTGCATTTTTAATGGTTTTAAAAAGAAATTGTTTACCTAGTCGCACGTGATGATTGCCCTTTCCTGGTAAATATGTCTGAAATTCTGCCTCGTAAATCTCGTTTGCTTCCGGTCGCACTCATATCGGAATCGGAACCCTTAAAATTATAGAAAAATTGTGATAAAATTTTTGTTTTGGTTTGAATTTGATCTATAATTATCAAATTGTGCTTCTACCTGTGAAACTGTGCCTATTGGTCTGAAGTCGGCGACTCCTGCATTTTCGACATGATCGTCCACGGATCGTGATTTAGTAAGTTTCTTTAATTTACCAAATAAACTCTTTTTCTTCTTCTTTTCATTCGGCAAAACATCGCTTTGCGCCGACCCTCCTGATAGGCGACTGTGGAGAAGATTATTATGAATATAAAAAAAAAACTTGTAATTAAAAGGATATCTAGATTAAAGATAAAAAGTTTTTCTACCGGTCAACGTGAAGCGGGCAAGCTTCCTGGCCTGAATAGTTCAACTTAACAGTTCAAAAAGAGACTCCTAACTTTTTCAAATATTATTTTACTTTTTAATTAAAAGTAATAAATATTGCA
Source organism: Pachliopta kotzebuea (assembly GCA_018246255.1). Taxonomy (NCBI): domain Eukaryota; kingdom Metazoa; phylum Arthropoda; class Insecta; order Lepidoptera; family Papilionidae; genus Pachliopta; species Pachliopta kotzebuea. Next base: position 1,915 of record DWLS01003804.1, on the reverse strand, counting down.
ATTTTGAGAGTTCGATGAGCGTCAGATAAAGGAATATACTTTACGGAATTATGTCAATCTTTTTTTATTTCTACAATATCTAGGAATTTATTAGGTCAATTATTGCCGAGTTGTCCAGTATCTAAATTACTTTGATTATAAAAACTGTAGATAGCTCATAAATGATTTAATAGCGGCGAAAAATTATCACCTAATAATTAGCCTATAAGTAAATTTGCGCTACTTAGTACGCATTGTGTTGTTAAGTCGTACGGTCGTGTGACGCATCTGAAATTTGTGATGCAATTGTGCTTAAAATGACGAGTTGCTTCATAAAAGTTTGTCGAAATTACAAAGGACGTATAAAAACAACCAGCAAAGTAAACTACCACCCTTGAGTAAATCAGAATTCTTAATATTTATTAAAAACAACCAATAAAATATGTCCAATTAACACGACGTTATCTTGAAATTTTTGTTGGTGTTCCCATTTTCAGAATATAAAATTCCCTTTGTGAACGCCAAATAAACCTAAGGAAACATAATCACTTAGCTCCTCGTGTTAACTATACTTACCAATGTTATAAAGTATTAAATAGCCTCGGTGAAAAAGTAGAAAACTGCCAAGTGAGACTCAAGAATAATATAAAAACTTAACAAAATGTTAATTTTTGGTGACTTAATTAAAACATATAATATTTATGAGGAAATATTACTTTGTTTTGCAAATTAGCACAATATTCTGGACAACGACAATGATTTCAAATCTAAATCGACCCAGCCGTAATCGAGTTTTAGCGAGACTAACGAACAGCTACGGGTCTTCGTTTATTTCTGATGATATATTATTAAGTAAAAATAATCCTATTGAATTACTCTTTCGCCTCATATCACAATATATATTATGAATTTTTTATTGCATTTTCTGGGTTCGATTTCATGCACAAACATATATTTTTAGTCTTTGAGTGCATGCTCACAAAGACAAATAGAATGACAGGTCGCGAGTGTAAGACACAGCGGTCAAGCACACGAGTCTGCAAAAGTTGGCCTGTTTTTTTGCAGTGATTGCAGCGCCTAGTCCTATCTAGAGAGTATATAATTAAAGCTAAGTCGTTATTTCAATGATTCTAAGTACTTATGGAAATTATTACAGCTTTATCAAACTATTGAGATTTTTTATGGCTAGATCTTAATGTCCAATAGGGTAATATAAAATATACAATAATGTAATATAACATTTGTATGATGCATTTATTTATTTATTAATGTATTTATTTTTAATCTCTTCTGTTCTTTTGGGTTGCCTGGAAGAGATCGCTTATAGCGAAAAAGCCGCCCTTGCCCACAATTTGATTATAAGTTTAGTTATTTAAGTTTATTCGCCGTAGCATAGTGTGGGCAACAAGGAGTTTATCTAACTATCTAAACATTACCTGTCAAAACTGGAATCTCGAGGCATCGTGTAGAGTCGTGAATCCGGGTCTCCATCTAATGATTGCATGGACGAGACGCTACCCTCGTCAACTGACATCCAGATGGTGCTCTACAAAATCAAGTAAGACTTAAATATTTTCAGACACGTACTGATTGACTGTGGTAATAAAGGTTTAGATACTCTATTGTAGTCTAGGAAAGTCTAGATATTACACCAAAGAGTATTTATAACAAGATTGAACAATTAATTGATCTTAAGACGGCGAGTACAATGTGGTAAGTTTAGGATTAGGGGCATCATTTACATTCAGGTAAAAGTTTTGCTTGACTGTTTACTTCATTACATAAAAAGGTTCTTAATAAATTTTTCGTTACGAATCAAAATCAAAATATAAAAAACTCGAATACAATGGATTGCTCCTTTTTTTTTTTTTTTTTTTAACGCGGGGGAATCATTTTACGGACGTTCCCCCGGTGCCCTGGGTGGGCCCGGAGGGGT
>DWLS01003803.1:0-15086 GCA_018246255.1 Pachliopta kotzebuea | reverse complement strand
TATTTGTCTAATATGTCTTTTATTTGTGAAGACCTTTTATTGGCTATTTTTATTGTTTAATATTATACCTATTTTGTTAAAACGTCTGTTGGTCTTCCGGAAAATAAATAAATATAGACCGCTGCAAATTTAGATAGTCAAGCGACTTCTAATAAATTAACTAAACTCCATATGTATCCCCGGGATCGAATCAAGAATCTTAGTGTTTACAGAGAATGGCTTTAACCACTGTGCAACTGATGCAATTATAATCAATGACTAAAAATAAATATTCATATTCAGTCGCCTATGCAATGCTTGCTATTTCTAGAAGGTAGCAGCGGATCTTAATATCTCGTGCTAGTTAAACTAGTCCTGCGTCCGGTTTGCTTTATCCTTATCGCTTATTAATTGATACGTCAGTATTATCAAGATCGCGTGTTCGCGCATGCGCATAACGCGATATCGCTTCCGAATCGCTATAATTCAACGTTCATTTCTCCTTTATTCCTCGTTCTTTCCAAAATATCGCGTTATCTATACATTTCCGTGTTTGTTGTTAATTATTGCAAGTATTAACAAATTTCTATTGGAAATAATCATATTTAGATTACTAGACTTTCTATCCTGTGACGGTAATACATGGATTTTTTGCATTGAAAAAAAAATTGAATATACATGGCAAGTAAATAGAAACTACCGCAGACTACTTATAGTTAATTTCTTTCTAATTAAAGTAACAAACAAGCCTGTAGCTCTCCTGGTGTTGAACGGTGACCACAAATAATAAACTTCAGTAAATCCAGAGCTATTGATAGTGTTGCAGATTTGGAAATAGCCTTTTTTCAATATTGAAATTTATAGGCCCTGATGAAAAACTTCCACAGGAAAATGGTTACCAGAACTTGAGTGTCTTAGAACAAAGTTCTTTGAAGCAGGAACCTATAAAACTTCTGCGGTTTGGGGACATAAAGGTACATCACATGCTCTGGGCCTTAATAAAGTTAGGTGGGACATTTGAAACAGTTCCTCTCACCACATACACATTATACACTTACTCAGGGGTCAGAAACCTATAAGCCGGAACAAAAATTACAATTACAAAACTCCATAGTTTTTAGAGTCGCAATTTTTTTTTAGCCAATCAAATAAATAAAAAAAAATGTTTCTGTTTATTAATAAAAAAAAATATTTATATAATACATAAGCAGTGTTTTTTCATAGAAAAAAACCTGGTTACTAATCGTACTTAATCTATTCCCTATGATCTTTAATTTTTTTTTTATTAAAAAAATTTGCATGTAGAAAAGAGCTCAAGTTCACAACCTCATGTGGTTCGCGAGCCGCAGGTTGTCGACCCCTGCACTTATAAAGAGGCAGTCTTACAATACTAAAATCGATACCTGTCAAAGAACCGTCTATAGCTCTTAACACTAGATTTACTAGAACAGTCTATTTGACTGGTCCTTGAAATTCAATTTAAAAAAGTTTCTACATGAAATATTCTTTCTGTAATGATATCATGACTTTTGTAGATTTAATCAAAAAAAATATTATATGAACTTTATATTAATTCATATATATTCATATTATGTTTTGGTTGAAATAGGTATAGTTAAACAGCTGGTAAATCTAGTGTTAAAGAATATGTCCTATTATCGTAAATCTGTGTTACACATTATTTTTTATGTGACGTTAAGGTTTATTAATGTCACTTATGTTACTTTAGTAATCAAGTACCGCTGCTATTGCTGACACGTAAAACACATAGATTCACCTCTCTCAATAATAACGTCTGCAAAGAAACGTCTGAACGTGAGACTCCATCCGATGCATTATCCGACACACCAATACGTGCCAACCTATCCGTAATATCTCCTATATATTCATACGTATGATATACAAGCAACATATATATTATATATTACCGGTATATAAATAATTTGTTTTGTATTCCAGTCAAGTTAAAGAAATGTTAACATTTATTATTCCTATACCTGAGCCTTTCCTCGCATGATTATTACTTAAACATAATCATCATGTTTTTATTATTAAGTTATATGTATGAAGAAAAACACCAAAATGGTGAAAACCTAATTTTTTAATATTCATTGGACTAGCATTGACTTATTAATCTTTCGCTTTCCAACGAATAATCTAAATAAGGAAATTTATCAAATTGGTATTGAGTATGAAGGTTTAAATCAAATTACGTGGATCATCATCATCATTAATCTAAAGATTCCTACTGTCATCGATTTCAATAAAAGATATTTGTTAGGTATCCAGCTTTGTCAGTTTTAAATGAACTCTTTGTATATCTACTTCTTTAAGAGTTGTAGTTCTGGTGATATATTATAAGAATATATTAACTTTCTCAGTACTATTTTTTAATAAATTTCCCATTAAAATTTATTAATATAATCAGAAATTATTTATTTATTATTATTGGTTAAACTACTGGTTAAATTTGTGATCGTAGATATGTTTCCGTTGAATAGTTAACATTATGTTTGAAATGGCTTAATTGTGTGTAATTAGACGGCAACAGCTGCAATTACTTGATCCGGTATTAAAATTAGTTTTCATGTCAACACAAAACATGTATATATTAACATACATATACATGAGAACAGAAGTTATATATTAAAAGGTATTTTTGAATTTAATTTATTGCGAATATAAAGCATTTGATGTGTTATTGTTTACTGGTGGTAGTTATCTGTTTGTAGTGGCCATAGGTACTAAAATTACTGAATGAACGAGACTAATTATTGTCGTAAGATGACGAAAGTATTGAAGTCTATCACCACATCGATATGGATATGAAAATCAAAGTCAATGTCAAAAAAAAATTTCAACATAGCCAACAATAGTTCACTTATTGAACGTCAAAAATGTATTAGTCATTAGCAAAGGAAAGGCCTTAAACCTGAGAATGGGTGTAAGAAACTCATCGGGCTGGATACAATTTTTTTTTATTTCAAATAGCTTTTTATTTATCACCAGAATATCTTGCTGGTAAAGACAAAGAGTTTGACTCTGATTTTTATTCATTTGCATCAGACGAATATGAACAAATAAGGAAAAAACTGAGAACTGAACATTATTATTATATATGTTAACGGAAATGTATGTAATTCCTAAAATCAATTGATTTTATAAGAATAAATATAAGTTGATTTTGTGATACGTTAAAAGTTAATAGATAGTTGATTTCAGAAATTTTAATTAGTAAGATAATATGAACATATTATTATTATTTTACCATACGACTGTTACCCGATTATCTCAATAAGTGTTATAATTAAAAAAATATTATTAACAACGTGTTTTATTACTGAAACTATTCACTTTATACATTTCATAATACGATATTAGAATTATATACAATTCCGAGGAAATTTATACATTTCCTGAGATATCTATGCATTAAATAGTTTTTCTAACAATATTTTATACATTTCCTAAATAATATCGGAAACATTTCCTAGGATTTGTATGCAAAAACGGATTACATACATTTTCGATAACATATTTATATTAAATATCTTTTGTTAATCGATAAATAGTTTAAATACAAGTTAAAAAAGAAATCCGTGAAATAACTACCTATGCTAAAATATCACCTCACTAAGGTGACTTAACTATATCAACATGTAATTCCAAATATTTGTACAACATTCGACTTTACAGTATCTCTGTTAGATTTAAAGACTTAAGATAAGTCCAGTGCTTAGGTCATAGCGGATTATACTTAGTTAAGTAAATTTCAGAACAAACTTCACCGAACCTTGTCTCTACACCCACACTAACACATATTTGGAAGGATTTATTACTTAAACATTAGGTAGACCTTCATCTGAATATAAATTAAACATTGTATTTTGATTAAATGATAAAATCTATCATTAATACGCCAATTTAACCACGCATATACAAATTTTATATAGAAAGTTAGTAACTATAGTATATCTAGAATATAAAAACTCTAACACTATAAAACATAAAGACACTTTCAAGAAAATTTTAAACTATTTAGTTTTTCATTTCTTTTGGCCTTTTACCTCCTTATAATAAATAATTATTAGAGTAATCAATAAAATAAAAGAATTGAAATAATTAAAAGGACATCAATATATCAAAAGTATCATAACACTAAAAATCATAGAAGAATCCTTAAAAGTCAATTATGCTTTAAATTCTATCCTTTATCATAAACGTTTGCTTAAGTAATTACTTATCTTACATTCACAATTAATAACTAATAAAATTACTGCAGTAACTAGACAACAATTAATGTAATGTACATCATTTTAAACAGCGCCTCATTATGTTATTATCATCAAGTGAACATCCTACTCATATCATCAAGAAAAATATATTACTTTAAAATCATTATATTAAGTAAACTAAATCAAGAACAGAATGTACTATAAAGCTTAATAATGATGTGGTCATCAAATTATATATTACTAACATCATCACATAAACACAACATTAATCAACTTGGAACAGGAAATGTAATTAGCCAAAGCTTTGCAGATTTAATGAAAATACTATAATACTAAATTAAATCTCATCATCATCATCATTTCATTGTATTCATGTTCATTATTATTGAATATCAAGAAGAAGGAACTATACGGGCTTAGAGGCTCTACTCTGCTTGGAAATGTTTGGGAAGCATATAACACCTATCATCTGATGATGATGATGAAAGTTGCCTGTTAGAAGGTCATAGTAGCCATCCGTTAAATGATTGCTTACTTTTAATATTTTTGAAGAATTTTTTTATGAGTGTAACCCTCAAACTAATGAGAGACGAACAAGGCGTTCACCTGATAGTAAGTGATACGCTTGTTCATAACATAGCGCTGATTAAGATGGTATACATAGCACCACATTGCGCTCCTCGCTTTGAGTCGTGTTAAGTCTCGTCACCTCAGTAATTTCACTAGCAAACCCCTTCAAACTGGAATATAGTAAAAATTGCACATTACTCTTTGACTATAGAAATAGGAGCTGCGGTGGTCCCTAACTAGACGATCTCCAGCAAGGATGATTAACCACCAGTAAAAATATATAAATCAATACATATCTCATAACTATTATACATTAAACTGTGCGATCAATAACTACATTTGTAGTCAAGGTTAACTGGTAGCATTCATTTTATATGAAAGTACGCAATATATATGTAGTGTATGTGTTTAATGTATCGTATCACTTTTAATATAGTATAATAGTTTGATACAAATATAAAATACTATATCCGACTAAAAAACTGTTGACACAGGTTCTTCAAATTTCAGTCTTCTTCATCACCAAATATTTTGTATGCACAAAGAACTTATCAATTCAAATCAGTGATTTATTAGAAAAAAAAAATCATTTTCCTAACTCTCATAGATCTGCAGTGAAGAAAATAAATAGCTATATAAAAAAATGTTACACAGTAATATTTTTATATTAATGTGCTGTATTCAAATGAAAATACTGCGGTAACGAGACTTAAACTTAAGTCTCAAGGCGACGAGGTTAATGTGGTGTTGTCTATACCACCTTAATCAGCACCACGTTGTTATGAGCAAAAGGATCACTTACCATCAGGTGAAAGCCTTGATAGTCTCATCGCTTCGTGAAATAAAAATATTACTGTTTGGTAGTTATATTACAACATTAACACCGTTATTAATCTTACCAAACAAACTTAACACGGTTCGATAAAGCCTAAGCTAATCACATTCTACTTAAGATTTTACCTCGTAAAAAATTTACTTCTTTACTTTTCTTTAATCCTTTTATCTGATGATAAAAGTACTACATAAATTTGCAGAATTTAAAGGATATTTATAAAGAGTCAATGTCGTTTCTTCAACTTCATCAGCGTGATGTCCACTGGTGGACATAGGCCTCAACTAATAGTAGGAAGATTTGGGCCGTCTTCCACCACGCTGGCTTAATGTGGATGGTTCATAGCAGAGTGCACCACGAGCAGGTGAGGTTGACTTGGGTCCCATGATTTGTGTGGGACCCATTAAACCCAATGTTGTTTACGAAGTATTCATTATATCATCTCCTAAACTGTTTGTCCTAAGTTTATTTTTTTTCTGTTTCTCTTTTATTCCTCGGACTATAGTCGGAGATCTTGTTTGCTTATAATAAATATACTTATTTGTTTTTATAATTGTTATCAACTAATCGCAAACCGATAAATGTATATTGTTACTTGCTAATTATTTTTATTTCTTTTAACAGAATCCTGTGTAATCTTTTCCAAAAATTTTAAAAGTGCTTCTTTATTGTGTCATTATTATTTCGCTTATATTTTCTTTACTTATCTTCTTGTCCATTCTCATCTCTATATCTGTCCTATCCCTTGAGTACTTTGAACAATCTATAAGAAGTTGCATAATACTTTCTTCAACGTTAGGATCACGAGCACAAGACGGTACGTCTTTGCGTTTAAATTTGTATAGATATTGACTAAAGCCCCCGTCCAGTTAAAGCCTGAACAATTAATGGATTTAACTACGTACTTTTTAACAGTGCATATGCTTTGTCCATATTGGGAAGAATTGTCCGAAGGTGAGTCGCTTCAAAAAAGAAACGTCAAATCGAAATTGAATTTCTTTCCCCGTAACTTGGGTTCCCAAGTGGTGCTTTATACCGGTCGCCGGCGCCGCTTTACTTGTTGCTCCGCGATGAAAATATTTTCTGTTATTACCCGGGGACCTGATTTAGTATCCTGCAGCTATCGCATGGGATATCGTTTCTCCGTCGGCATTTTCTTATTTCCTTATAAAAGGTAAAATCCCAACGTGAGTCTATTGAATTTTATTCCGCCATTCAACTGAATGTTTATTACCTTCTGAATAACTCAACATTGACATTTTTAAATAAAAAAAATATTAAACTATATTATACGTTAACTATATGGGACTTATCTATGTTTATTATATTTGAGACAGACCCAAAAAATCTAAAAACATGCATTGTATTATTTTACCTATTTATTTTAATCTTTTTGATTGCTTCCCTAAATAATAGAATTGCCTCCATATGGTGTCTACGCCCCTTGAGAAACACTAGATCTAGACCAGGGGTCGGCAAACCGCGGCTCTTTGGATGTGAAAGCTCTTTGATTCCATACGCAAAAATTATTTTATCAAAAAATAAATAAAAACCATACTGTACCGATTAACGAGGATTAGTCACAATTATTTTCAATGAAAAGACCCTACTTATTTATTTCTTCTTACACCTCGTGTAAAGGACTTAATGCCATCGGCATTATCTTACAGTCTACCTTGTGTAGTGCAGAAATATGATTATACAATATTTTTTCTTAAATAAATCTTATTTGGTTAGCAAGAAAAAAAATTGCGGCTCTAATTCCATTGTCATAAGAGAAAGACCAACAATAAAGAAAGGAAACAATTACTGATAAAATGAAATAGGAATCACATATAGTTGATAAACTAGCCATAAGGACCCATTGTAAAACATTAGTATATAAGAAGTGTGTATTACTAAATAAAGTCAGTTATCTCTCAGTTTTAATTAATTTAACATCTTGACTTGGGACAGTAGTCCCAAGTATTAGTTTTTAAGAACCCTTCCACCTGATCGCCTAACATCCTTAATTAAACGACAATGTCCGTCTGTCTGTCCGTCAACAATTTTCAATCTTGAGAACTGCAAGGGGTATTAGGTTGAAATTTGTCATACAGACAGATCTCGCTTAGATAAGATCAGAGCCGTGGAATTTTGTTAGTATGTGCTCGGGTTCCCGAGTTGTGGGTGACCATTCAGAATTTTGTATGGGCCACTTGTAACTCTTTAAAAGCAATAAAATTTTGTGAATCGTAATTTTTAACTGTTCCGGCTTTAAATTTGCCGACCCCTGATCTAGACGCTTCGAAGTCCTACTATTGATACAGTTGCACATACAAGTATAATATAACTTTAACCAATGTTGTTTAATGAATTATTTATTCAATTAAAATCGCTAACTAACTAAATGCTGGACGTGTAGCAGTTGGACGTATCTCGCGATCTTTATTGAGAACAATTTAGTTATGGGTCCGGCTGGCGGGCGCTTAAATAACTCGACTTATTAAAGCACCGGCCCAAACCCAAATAAGTAACGTTTAATTGATCAAGCAATCGGTGAAACGTACAGTAATAACACGGCGCACAATGTTTATGGGTTTGTTGCGATACGCCATTTTGTTGCGATACTGTAACCAAATTTCCGGTTCCATGAAATATTGATCATTCAATAATTTTTTTAATCATAAAATTATGAGGCGATTTTTAATTTTTTCTATTAAATGAACCAGGACAAACGTGCAAGGTGTTAGCTTGATGGTATGTAAGACACGTCTGTCTATAACAATGTGATCCTGCAAAATTAAGTGATAAATATAAAAATGAGAAGGGAAGGGAAAAATAATAAAGAACATAGAATTCCCTGTCTCGTTTTGCAGAAGAACATAATGATATTAAAAAAAAAAAACAATGCGGTCCTTGCTAAATTACCAATTCATCACCCTTTAAAAGAAATCTTTATATAATAAATATTTACAATTCATAGTTTGTGAAATCTCTTCCTCCTGCTTCAGCTTACATCGTTCTTCCTGCAAAGATCAGATTTAAATGACTTCAAATAAGTCATCAATAAGTTTATAAAACAAAAATAAATAAATTATGGAACATAAATAATTAAATAACATAGACAAGTCAGTCTTGTTATAGACTGTGTTTCCCAAGTTTCTTGGCCCCATGTCCCACTTTTGAGCCAAAAATTTTTCGTTGTCTCCCTCCGAATTTGTGATTTTAACTCAATGTCGTCCAAAAACAAAAAAAAAATATTTATTATTTTAGCAAAATTTTAAAAAGATTCAGATTGCTTCTTATGGGGTCGTCGCCTTTCCTTGAGAAACACTGGTCTAGAACAAAAAATACTTAAAAATTAGGTCTAAACAAATTTGAATCGTCATACAAAAGACGGCATCGTGTTTTTAGCTAATTTCCGTGTAGTATGTATATGTGCATATGTGTGTATGCGCAAATATTTCTACACACGAGTATACGTACATGTGTGTTTTATACGTCTCGTATGTGAAGGAGTGTATGTACTTACGATTAGTTACATGTGTGAGTTGTTTATTTCTATTTTGTACTTCCAACAATTTCTCAGTAGATTTTACATATATAAGTATCTATAGGATTATCTCTCCACCTTTCTCTTCCCACTTACCTGTCCATCTGTTCGACTCTCTCTTCATCCTTTTTCCCTCGTCTTTCTCCTCTTCCTTCTATTTTTATTTATATAGTTCAGCTTGCGGAGTCCGGATCTGCAAAATCTGTGACTGATGTAGCCTTCGCAGCCATAATAGAGGCTGTGGGCACCAACATCGAAAAAAATCTTACTAGTGATAATCTAAATCTTACAACCATTCATTAATTATTCATTTAAGAATTATTAAATCCTGTTACCCCAGTAATTTTACTAGGCACTGACCTTTCAAACTGGAACACAGTATAGTATTAAGGTCGTTATATACCTACCACATTGACCATGTGCTGGTTGATATTCAACGGAAGCTCACGAAAGCTTTCTGGTAACTTTTCAGTATCCTCACGATATTTATTCACCAGAAGCTGAACCCATGTCTATACGAAGGTGTGCTATCACAGGTTCACATTTGTCCAAAATTTTTCTATACTCTTTTTCAGACTCTGATATTTCAAGATTTCTGAAAACTTCATTAGACCAGCCCTCTAATATGTATATGTTATAAGCAATTACTTTATAACCATACTCTGCTTTGGAAATAAATGATTCCAAGTTAATCCACTTAAGTGGCATTAAGTAATTTCCTTATGGTATACGACCATGCCGTTGACGTACAGCCCCACTTTTTCATTATTGAACAAACAAATTTAGTGATTGTCCTAAAAGAACTTAGTCGCAGTGGAAACCTATTGAAAAAGAAACTATGTATAGCAAGAACTTTCAGAAAACATGAATTTAAAAAAATATATTCCTTTCTTTGTCATTTTAAATAGAAACCTTTACTATCGAAGAAAAGGTTTTTTTATTTCATCAAATATGCACTATATTGTTTGGTTTTGCTATTAGTTAGTATTAAACTGTAGTATTAAATATACAATCGTATATATCCATTACGTATGGTCTATTTGGAGTGCTTTTTAAATATACCTATTGAGCTTTAGAAACTTTTGAGGATAAATTTTGTAACAATTTAAGTTTTAATATAACAAATTTGCCATTTGCTAAAACTGAATGATGGTAACATTGATCATGTTTACCAACAAATATTTTTGTAGTTATTCGTACCGGTTTCTATTGTTACTCGTAACGGGGGATGCCACTATCCTGCGGCACAAATGAGGAAACGTAGGGCTGGCTATCCGATGTAGATAGAGTAGGTCACGATTGAGTCAATTTGCGGGACGCGCACGCTGAAGCTTCCAACTTGGTGACACTGAAGTTTCTACAATAGACTGCATAGTGATAAATGATCTCAGCTTATACGTCGATGTGAGTTGACAGAGAGATTGAGAAGGGTAACATTAATTATCTAAGCACATACATAACACATCAACTGGAAGAAATCTTCCGCTCAATCTCAATGCTCAATAAATATATTTCTTAAGTTTAAAATACTAACTCATTATGGACAAAACAATAGTATATAGTCGCATATTGAAAAGCTGTGTAGAAAAGTATATCAAAATTATTAATATATTTTGTTTAATTACACTAAAAAACTTAGGAAAATACCCAGATCTTTCTTAAAACTTTTCGAGCACTTAAAATGGTCAAGTATTCTACTTGTTTAAAGAGACTGTACCAAGTGAAATTACTTGAGTAACGTGACAACACACATGCACATAACGAAAAGCGCAATGTGGTGTAGACAATCTTAACTAGCGTTGCGTTATGAGCAAACGTTTCACTTACCGTCATGTGAATATTTCGTTGGTATCCTCGTCTCGGTCCAAATAAGTATAGATTAATGATCATATGTCCAAATCTGTTCCTAGACCATGTCGGTTTCTTCACGATGTTCTCCATCACGACTGATTTTTGTATACCAAAGTTTTTTTCAACTGACGTTACTTATTTATTTATTTCTTCTTACAACTCGTGTAAAGGCGGACTTAATGCCATTGGCATTATCTTACACTCTACCTTTGGTGGTACAGAGATGTGATGAGGTAGGTAGGTGCATTGAGCATAGCCTTGTAGTTTCGCGCTATCAAGAATAGGACTAAGATAAGCCCTGCCTGTCGTTGAAGGAGACTGAAAGGGTCTTCGCGAGCTTTGAGGGTGGTGGCTCTCACTGTACATTAAGTGAACCCGAGTCAGACGACAAGTACGAAGTGGTCTCGTATTTTGTTGTAGCATACTGTTTATGCTGGGGAAGGCAATAGCTTTCCCGAGGATGTACTTAGAGGCAGTACAGAGAGGCACCGGTAAGTTCCACCGAGGAGGTTATAGTGGGTATAAATTCCACATAACCCTGACTTCCCCCAAGAGTAGGGTATGTTTTGAAGATTTCCTCTGCTAAAAAAAAGGTGCATTAAGCAATTAAATTAAAATAAGTTAACTTATTGTCTCTTGATACCGTAACAAAGGGCGGAAGACCTCATCCGTGGCTGATGTACTAAGCGATAATAATTATGAAAGGAATTTAATTAAAGTGATGAAAACCGTTACCAAGTTTTTATTGTCGCCTCGCCGTCGTCTAACTGTAGAAGGTTTTCCGGTTATATAAGTTATTTTAAACTTAACCTAACCACTTTAAACTTTTAACGGTTTTTCTTTAAGCATAATAGTTTTTGCTTCGTTAAACATTTTTATAATCTTTCTTTAAACAATTTGGATAGCTGGGTATAGCAAATAATCTATTAACAAATATAAATTTTGTATATACATGTATGTTAATGTATGTATCATATAATGACCAGTAATAATATTTTAGACTGGTAGAGATTTGCCTGTAGCCATTAAATTTGACCCTAATTTTAAGTGTTGCGATAGTTTTTTATAAATAAAATAAAATAAAAATTTTAATATTAAAATCCACTGATGATAGGTTTCAGTTGACAGAAACCATCTAGCATACTAACACAGTTTATTTTTGCTGTTTATAGCCTCTCTATTTGATACATGTCTTAAATCACGTGATATTAGTTGGTGTTATACTAACTGCACGTGAATTAAAAAATTCATTGATGTAAGCCGGATACTAATCTGGTACCTTCGAAGTTGAAGGCCGGCATTCAAACCATTAGGCTATCACGGCTGTAAGGTACCACCGCAGTTTCTATTTCTACCGCCAAACAGTCAAACATTACTGTGTTGTAGTTGAAGCGTGCTGTATGCTAGTGAAATTACTGCGGTAACGAGACTTAACACGTATGTCTAAAGGCGACGAGCGCAATATAATGCTGTGTATACCCTCTTACCAGCGCCTCGTTGTTACAGGCAAGCGTATCACTTACCATCAAGTGAAGGATTTGTTCGAGTCGTCCCCTTGTCTATTAAAAAAAAAAATTCTCCCAAATAAATGGTGCAGAACTTCCAATTATTGTGGCTACTCCAATATCAATTTATCACAAAGAAACTTGTACCAGTCAATTTAACTGATACTATCAATTACTAAAAATATATTTGTTATGAATAAATCTAATATAATATAAGGATCATTAATAATAAATTAATACATATTTTTAGTGATATTTACAGAAGTCATAAAAAGTAGTAGTATTACAAAAAGAGAAATTTACACTCCATAGAAATTTTAAAATAAACTTGGAAGACCAGTAATTTTGATTGGTCTAGTAAATCTGGAAATCATCTTACCACAATCTGAAACTTACCATCAGGTGAACGCCTTGCTCGTCTCGACTCGAATAATAATAAATAATTCCAAACTTATTAATATATATCATCAATCGATAGACGTCCACTGCTGGATCAATAGTGGGCTGATTTGTGCCGTTTGGCCCTATGTGGGTTGGTGGTATTGTATGAGATCCTTACGTCTCTGTATTAATATATGGACCGTTTATTCTGAAAGTGGTGTAAATCCATTTTCTTTTGTTTCGAGAAAATAAAAGGTTACTATATTTGTTGATTTAAAAATACAGGCAAATCATATACAATTTCATTTACCGACCGATTTTAAGTTGCACAAAACATGTTTTTTTTTTTTGAGAAATTAAACACGGACTAGTTAAGTATAAAAAATTTCCATTAAATTAAGCATGAATTACGTGATAGCTCATTTTTCTCAAAAATAGACTTACAACACTTTCAAAATAAACGGTCCATATATGGGTGATGTATACCCACGATTAAAGTGAATATTGTCTGTATTTTTTAAGTAATGGAAGTATTGAGTAAAAAGCGTAGGTTTTATAACGACAGTCATAGTAACAGTTATAAAAGCGAATAAATATACTACAACCAAATAAGAACTCCGAGCAATATAATCAAAGCCATATAAAAAAAATTAAGTTCTTTTATTAACTTAAAAACTATTCTATATTCATGTTGTTAACTTGTAATGTTTTGAGCGCTCTGTTTAATTATTAAACTAATTTCATCGGAACACTAAGCGGCATAACGTTGATATAGAACAAGCAGTAAAACGTAATAGTATGGCCAAATAAGGGTAGGCCCTAACGAGGTCGCTTTTAATGCCGACATAAAGCTAAATGACCCAACGGTACGGACCCTCGGCCGTACCACCGCGATAATGTAAGCGCAGATCAAAATTCTCTGACAAAGAGATTTAAAATAAAAACCAATAGATTTTAATTTTTATATTACATTTCCATTTCTTATTCTTCTTCTTTCTCCTGCCCAGGTCCCACTTTAAGTAGGGTCGGCACAACATGTTCTTCTCTTCCAGATCTCTTCTATTACATTTTCATTTTTAAAAGAAAAATAAAAGTGTGTACAGCCCTTTGAGTTCCTTGCGCCCATTCTTCTTCAGGTCCAAGGACTTTGTTTTGCAAACGACTTCTAGATTTCTGATGTTCAATAAGTGAAATAAATTCCTACATTGAATAGAATTGTTGACTTTTGTTAACTATAGAAGTCCCTAAACTTTGTTGAATAGGCATTTGCTGGGTTTTTTTTTACGTATGTATAGGTTAATGCTTGGCCACGATCCCACCTGGTGTTAAGTGAAGATGTGATCGATGATGGTAAAGCGCATTAATATAGCAAATGCCTATTAACTCTGTTAATGCGCTTTACCAACATAGACCATATCATCACTTAACATCAGATGGGATCGTGGTCAAGCATTAACCTGTACCTCTGTAAAAAGAAGGAGAAAGAAATGTTGGAAGTATAGGAGGTGATGAAGTGTAGAAGTAGACACAACAATACAACATTGAGAACTTCAAAAAAAGATCGTACCACTTCCTCGTCCAAGGTCGGCAACGCAGCCGCGACCCTGCTGGTGTTGCGACTGTCTATAGGCGTAAGTGATCACATCGATCAAGTAGAAAATGTAAATGGAGTATTGTGAATGAGAGAAGATGGTATGAATAAAGAAAGCTTTGAAGTTATGATGTAGTAGAAAAAAAAATAAGAAAGATTACAATAAAAGATAGAAAAATTCCCTGTCCCACATTACAGAAGAACGATTTATCACCTCCCTGATGAGTGAAGACCGAATTCGTCAGCAGCTATTATTATTCTGTAAAAGGTGACGACAGAAGATATAAGTGCTAACGAAACATAAGGAAAAATGTAAAAGGTAAAAAATAAAAACAAACATATAAATAAGATAAGACGTAAGGCAAAATAGTAAATTAAGACATTTGGTCTTTCTGAATAAAAGCGTTGAAAGAAAGAAGAAATTGGAATGGTATGGAAGATGAAGAATGAAAGAGAGAGTATAAGAAAGAAAAATTTTAATAAAAATCATAAAAGAAGGTTAAAGAGCCTTGATCCATACTGACAAAGAGGTCGTCGGGACTTCTCTATTAGCCGGAGAAGTCCCCCTTTAGAGAGAGAAGTCCGGTCTATGCCGGGACCGGCCGGT
>DWLS01003802.1:0-15090 GCA_018246255.1 Pachliopta kotzebuea | reverse complement strand
AGCAAGGACTATTACAGGACAATTTTTCTCGGATGAATCTTCTTTTTAATCTCATATATTTTTTTATTACTAGTGAGAATAGTTGCTAAGAAATTATTTCCTTGATTGACTTATTTTCCCTCCATTTAATATTAATAATTAAAATTAAAGTTTGTGTACTTTTGTTTAACGTCGGTAAACTTCTTTCTTCGACGTATAAAAAAAAATATACAAACAGCGACAACTTCATAATGTTTAGTAGCCGTAACATTAAATATTTGGAACTAATTTGATTATACTCTTTCTGTTATGTTTTAAAGAGATTTCGTGCAAATTTGCTTTTAATACGTATGCTTTAATATTAAAATAATAGATCTAAGACTATATATTTAAAGATAAAATTAGTATACATACTTTTACATTTCATATAAATTTTATTAAAAACGCTGCAGATAACTAAAATACACGTACAAAAATTAAAAAAAAACTGGTATACAGTTTTTTAACATATTTTGTATATTTATATGCTTTAATGTGATTTTAAATCATTTGTGCTTAAATTATTAGAAAAAGAATAAACCATATTTTATACACAGATATATAAATTATTAACAATTAAAAAAAAATCCCTTATGTCGTATTTTATACAAAATGTTAGTGTTATAAATGGTTCGATTCGCAAGGCAATAATTAAATTCATACGTTGTAGATATCTTATTACAGTATTAAAAATGGTACGTTTATATTTACAGATACGGACCAAGAAATAATGCACCTCCTCCGTCATTTACTTCATTAGGTGTTAAACCGATACCACCTTTAGGAAATATTCCGGTGCAAACAGAACCACCACCAGGTTATCGCGGGCGTTTTGATGTTCCACCTTTCGAAGACATTCCACCTGGTGTGGAGCCACCTGTACCAGGATTTGAACCATCTCCATTTGATAAACCTTCCTTTGGACCGCCTGGCCCTATAGAACGTGATAGAATTCCTTCTGGTTATCGAGATCCTTACCGGCCGCCTCCCTACGTTGATGGTCCGAGCGGTTATAGAGACGTACCTATACCTTCAGTTCAAAATGAGATTTCGGTTCACGGTCCCGATCATCCCCGTTACCGCGACAATTACAGACCCGGGCATCCTTATCGTGATCCTGTATCATATAGAGATGGTCAACCTTATAGGGATTCAGGACCACAGGGACCATCATATAGAGAGGGTAATTTTAGAAGTGCACCACCACCTCCTTTTCGTGATAATACGTATCGTAATATGCCCTACAGAGATAGTAATTTTAGGGATGCCGTGCCTCATAATTTCCGAGAGTCAGGTGTTCCTTATAGACCACCAAGTGCTGATCCTCGAGAACCAATACCACCTAATTATCTTGATCCTAATTATCGAGACGGATTTAGAGAAGAAAACAATGCAGTTAGGGATCCAGTACGACCTGGATTTCGTTCTAGTAATCGTAATAGAGGAGGAAGTAGACGAAACACTAACGTTGATTCCGATAGACATAGAGAAAGAGAAGGGCGTGAGCGGGAAAGATTTAATGAAAATAAAGATGCTTCAACAGATAGAGGAGAAAGGCCACGAGACGGTGAAAAACGACAGACTTATGAGAAAAGAGACGTTCGTGATGAGCGTCCACGCGAATATGACAGAAGTCGAGAATATGAAAAAGAAAAGGTTGAAAAAGGAACTCCTGATAAGAAACTTCGTAGTTCTCCTAAACGCACGCGCGACACCCGTGATAAGAAACGGAGTGAATCAAGAGGACGATCGAGAGATCATGACCGTGAAAGTCGACGCGAAAAGAAAGATGATCGATCTCGTGATAGGCCTTCTGTGGAAAGAAGCAGAGATCATAAAGATAAAGACAAAGATAAAGAAAAGAAAATTAAAGATAAGAAAAAGAGAAAGAGAGAAAAAGAAAAGGAACGCAAGCGCGATAAAAAAGAAAAGAAAGAGAAAGATTCAACTAAAAAAGATAGCGAAGAAGCTATAAAAGGCGAAAGTAAAACGGATTTAAAAGTATCTGAAAAAAGTGAAGTTAAAGAAAAAAAAGTAAATAAAATTGACGAGGAAGGATCGGCACAACCTGCTGTAAAAGATGTACAGTTAGTTAATTCGGAACCTGAAAAACTTGAAAAATCTAACAACGATCTTTATGATGATGAAGCAGCAGAAGCTGTTGATAAAGAAATAATACAAAATTATATCAAGACTGAAGGCAACGAAGAATCTAATGAAATAAAGACTGTGGACAACGGCAATAAAGATGAACCATTTGATGGGATTGAATTACAAGTAGTTACTGAGGATTTAGAGGTAGATATTGAAGCTACTTCCAGTCAAAATAAAGAAATGCTTGCTCCGTTACCAGAACTATCAAAATGGGAAGTAGATGACGAAAATATCGAAAAAGCAAAAGAACCAGGAGAAATAACTTCTCCCGAAGAAGATAGTGGGAAAGTCACATCGGAAGTTATTAAAAGAGCGGAAAATGCTATTTTTGCGAAAGCTATAAACTCATTGCGCCCTATAGAAATTAAAAAAATAAGTAACGACCGTCTTAAATTATATGGAGATGAAACTCAACAAAAAAGTTCTTTAAATAATATCCAGATAACTGTCCCTGTTGCGGGGTCTGAACATAGATCCATTGAAGTAAATGAAAGAAAGAAGAGATATTCAAAGACACCTCCACCTCGTTTATCTGTTAAGGAAAGATTAGGAGGAAAAGTCGAAGATGTACGAAGAACTAGAGAAACGCGTGTAGTACATAGTACAGTTGAGCGAGTAAAGTCTAGATCTAAGACGCCTAAAAGAGAACACACATATCGAAGGGTGACGGTTGAACGTGAAAAAGGACATAAACCAGAGTCTCAAAATAAAACAGATTCAACAAAGTCGGGTAGACATATTGCACCTGGAGATATTCGCAGTGAAGATTCTCATCGTGGTAACAATACCAAGAAACGAGATTTAGACAGAAACATTAAACATGATAAAAAATTAATTGTAAGTGATAAATTTGACTCACGTAATCGTGGATCAGATAATCCTGATAGCGAAATAAAAGGAGTAAATTCTGAACGAGAAAGAAAGAAATCTGTTTTAGATGAAGCTCACTTTGAACCTGATTATGACGAAAACGTTGAATCTGAAAATGAAGTTAAGGAGGAAAATAGCAATAAAAAACGCGAACGTTCACCATCTCTCACTGGAACTACCGACTCTAAAAAAGTTAAGTTTGATGAAACAATAAAGCTGGATCTTACTAATGTAAAAAAGAAACCAGATTCCGAAAGTGAATCGTCAAGCGATTCTGAGGGAACATCTTCATCATCGTCTTCAGATGGACATAGACGTAAGAAGAAGAAAAAGCGTAACAAGAAGAAGAAAAAACGTGTCGCGAGCGATAGTGACAGTGACACGGATTCGAGTTCGGATGACCATAAGAAAAAGAAAAAGAAGCGTAAACACAAAAAGAAGTCTAGTAAAAAGAAGAAAAAGTCTAAACATAAGTAAATAGCAATACTGTAATTTTTTTTTTATTTACTTAAAGTATCTGTCTAACTTTCACTTATTCATAGAATTAATACAAGACGTGCATTTTGCCAGTAAGTAGCAAGTGAGTTTTAGGTATTCTTAATAATGTAAAGTTTGGAAATAAAAAATATTAAATGGTAATTGATGTTTTAATTGAAATTATCGTTTTTGTTTTTCGGTGTGAACTGCTTATAATAAACCATTCTTATAAAGTCTAAATTTCAGCATTTACTTAATTCCACTGCTGAGACTAATGAGTTAATGCATATCCTCGTTTAACCAAGTTATAGATAAACTTCACAGGTCTGTGAAAATTCTTACTCTCAAATAAGTCCGTTTCCTTGCAAAGTTTGGCTTTACCAGAAGCTCGAGCTCAGAGACGAACCCGCGCTTCTTAAAGACGCAACATGTACGATGTTGCAAAACACACAGCTTTCTGGTTCCTAATCACATGTAACAACGTTGTTTTATTATCATCAGTGTTTAAATAGACAGTAGAAATGAATTAAAAATATTGTCGATTAAAAGATTTTGTCTATAGTCATGGCTATATAAACCTGTATAAATTAAACTGTCTTTGTTACGGTGTGAATTGGATTTTATATAAATATAAGTTGTTTAATTTATTTCTTTGTCTACTACGATTAATAAAAAAAAATTGATCAATCACTCTCCTCCCGCCCTTTCATCTCTCTCGCATCCACACCATATTTATCGTATTCATAGTGTATTCATCTTATTATTTTACAAATTAACCAGAAAACAAGGTTGCACTCCTACGACATGGTGTAATTTCTCATGATTTTTTCATATCATAAAATCTGCGAATGCGTTCTCTGTAACTGTATTATAATTAGGTTAATAATAATTTAGGACGTTGATAAAATAACGTTATCATTAATGTGTAAAACCTTTTAGAAAATTCAATAAAATCTATCTATAAGATAACCGATTTTATCGAAAGATTGGATAAAGGTCACGTTCTATTAAATAGGTAATTAAGAACACTATATTTTCATGATAATACAACAAATTATTGCTGTTCTTGTATGTAAAAAATATACTGTGACTAGTCACGGCACAGGGAATTTTTACTGACATTTAATTAGATATATAGAATGGAGTTGTTCAAAAACGGTGTGATAAGTTTCCTCCGGGGTCGGCAACGCGCTGGTGGTGCCTCCGGTGCTGCAGGCGTCTATAGGCTACGATGACTGCTTACCATCAGGCAGGCCGTATGCTTGTTTGCCAACTTAGTGGTATAAAAAAAAGTTACTTCTACACGCTACTTAAGATTTTTTTAGGTATTGTGAACAAAAGCTAGGGCTTTTACCTACATGGAACCGGTGGAAGTGAAAGTAGGATCAGAGTTCTTTAGTTATCTATTATAAATATGGATTTAAAGCGTTTTACAAGGTCAAGCCGTGATAGCCTAGTGGTTTGAGCGCTGGCCTTTCATTCCGTAGGCACCGTGTTCAAATTCGGCCTGCACCAATGAATTTTTCAATTTATGTGCAGTTAGTATAACACTAACTAATGTCACGTGCACTGACGGTGAAGGAAAGCATCGCGAGGAAACCTACATATCTATGTCATGACCTTCCGTTGTTGGAATAGTATAAGATATAGAAATGGAGAAGGCAACGGCAAACCACTCCATTATAACTTTCATGAAAGTCGTTGTGTTTCACTACACATGATGACCACGTCCCTCAGTGATGAGGAAAACAGGACTTAGAAGAGAGAACAAGGTCAATGTTTTTAGGGATATTTTGATTGCTATATATAAAATTTTGCATTTTAAGACAAGTATTTGATTAAGTAATAAAATTGTAAACATATAACTATAATTTGGTGATTAAAACTTTTTAAACTATACAGTCTTTTGGTTTATTATCAGGTATACTTTTGTAATAAACGATATGATTGTATTTTTCAAACTGATTCTTAATTTTTTCGGTGTTTGCAAATGCCTAATGTTTGAATGTAAATTTTAAGTACCCAATAAAATAAAGGACCTATTCATACAATACTCGCCCCCAAATTTTAATGTTTATAGTTCCGCAACTGAACTTGATTTGAACAAAAAAATAGCAGTACCAACGTACTGCTTGGTTCTTCAAAATATTACATAATATTTAAATGAACTTATTAACACGGATAATCACAACCTAATAAACTTCGTTTCAATTTGTATGTTAGACAAAAGTGCATAAAAAGAGATATTCTATCTTATATAGTAAATATTTTCTATCTTATATCTAATGAATAGTAAATATTCTCTATATTATTTACTATTCATTAGAACATTATTGGTAATTCGTTAAGATCGGTCGTTGTTCTCATTTGTATATTCTCAGAGTGGGTCGCAGAGATAAGAAGATCAAAAAACATACATGTTATACACGTAATTTATTCAGAAAATATAATTACTTAATTTTCAGACGTTAAATATTTCGTTTAGTCAGTTTGAAAACAAAACTAACAGTTGAAAAGCTAAACACTTCTTTTGAAATAATTAGTGGAAAACAGAATTTGAAAAAGAAATATTTAAAATTATTTATATTTAATATTTCCACCAATAGTTAAAATTTTATTATAAATATTATACAAAACTAGCATGTTTTAAACAATAAAAAAAATCCGTTTTCATATAAATGATTTTTTGTGGCATATTAATTAAATAGATAACACAGAAGTAATCACACAATTACGGTTACAAGCTAAGTTTCATAGCAAAACATTAAAGTCCTTAATTAAGTATGTAAGTTTATTTAAGTAGTTGTAAATATAATTTGTCTTATTAATAACTGTTATCGCTACAATATAAAAAAATATTTCTTCTTTTAAATAAGTGTAAAATATATTTTATTTTGATTAATAAAGATACAAAAGTCCAGAAAAATATTGTTTAGCTTATTTTGTATAATATGCTCATACACCAATCGGCTCAGATCTGATCCGTCTAAACATAGTTTTTTGCTCCTATTTAAATAATTGAGGAATCACATGTACCATCAATGCGAATATACTCAGAGCTTTATAACAATTTTTTTTTGAAGAATGTAGATAGCTATAATGGACATCCTAAATGCTAAACACTTTTAGTTAGATGATATTTTTTTCGTCAACACTCTTTTCTTCGCAACATCTTTTGCTATTCATTATATTATAATTTGTACATATAAGTACTTAAGGTTATGTAAAAGCAGGATTATTGATTATCTAGCTTATTTATTAAACAAAAACACATGATCAACAATGTATTACTCTCTTTGACATTGTTCGTGAAATTATAAATGCATTTAATGGCTACTATAGGCTTACCAATTCCTATAGCCACCAATCAAGGAGAGCAATATGTGGTGAAACCAATTTTTGCGTTTCAGATTCCTATCGTGTTTAGCATCACGTCTGAATTGTTTCCATTCCTCTCGTAATTCCGGTATACGAGGTCCGTACGTAGGTTTTTTACTAAAGGCTTTTTTCACAGTCTGTAACAGAAAAATAGATTTATTGGTTTATTTTTTCAAAAAAAAACAAATTTAGTAGGTCATAGTTTACGTACAAGTTTTGCTATTGGGAATATATTACTTAAAGATATTTTTAGAATGTGGTGTTATCTTTTAAAAATGTTATGAATAATGGTAACAACAATTATTATTTACCTTAATTATATTCTTTGATTTATATTTCCAAAGAGTACCAATGATGAATAGGGGAATTAAAGCAATACCTATATATTGTAGACAGTTTCCAGCAACTAAAAATTAAAAAAATGTCAATAAATTTTTTGATTAGGCAATATCGTCAAGGCTAACATTCAAACGTATTTCCCTTTTCCATTGTGACGTAAGTAGTAATAACATTACATTCTTATAATCTTTCTTGATATAATCGGTAATTATCAATTAGATTTTATTATCCTATTTATTACTGGATAATAAATTTTTATTTCCAACTATTTATTATGTTTATCATTCATAATTGATTATCATTCGCTAATACGTACAAAGTATGTTGATTAAGTATACCTACCTACCTACAAATTTTTAATACAATATTTAAAAAGGAAAATAATTAAATAAATTATTAAAGGAAAAGTATTAAATATATGTCATACTAGTAACAAAATTAAAAAACTAATATTTTTGTTAGGGCAATAATACAAAAAGGAGATACTTTAAAATATAAAAAGGGTTTATTTGCACTTTATACGTAATGTAATATTTTACTTACTATATGCGTCATGTGGATACTCGTAAGCACCGCCAAACAATAGCGCTTCTGTAGTGACAAGTGCGTAGAAGAACACAGCGATCATCAAGCAAGGAGTAATGATGGCCCAGCAAATACGCCAGTAGAATGATACTTTCATACCTAACATAAATTCTATATCTATACACAAATTTTCAAGACCTGAAACCGAATTATTTACAACAGTTAATAGTAATTATATTATATATAAGATAATGCAATGAAATTTGAATTGAAATAGAAAATATTAAAGTGATTTAAATTTTTTACCATAAATCCAAAACACTCCAATGGTTTCAGTGATGGCAGCAAACAGTCGCATAAACGTGCCACCATAATAGTCAACTAACTCTAATACATATTGTCCACCCTAAAACATTTTAATTTAGTATCATTTATGATTACACCTGTCAATATTACACCATTTACATCCAAATATTAAATTTATTAATGATTCTTAAAATTTACCACAAAATTTCTTACAGCTACAACTTTACCATCCCTCCTTTTCCGTTCGTTATTATAATCAAAATTTATTAAGGTTATTACATGGAAGTCTCGCACCCTTGCATACGCATAAGGGTCCAACAGAATACCAGCGCTTCTACTAATTGCGAGAGTATTGCTGAGTTGGATCCTGTTTAGCTGCTTACTGCTATTATTATTTTTCTTGTTTTTTTTTTAATGTTCATATTTGTATTTTATGTTTTTGTTATGCTAATTCTTTGTGTTTCCAGGCAGACTGAATTAAATTTTATTTCTTTCTTCTTTCTTTAAAATATCGGCTGTCATTGTGAAGGTATACCTATTGATGTATTTTCTTTGGAAATATTTTAAAACTAGTATGGTATCAGATAAAGAATAAATATTAAAATTTTATATAATTTTAGCGACTTACTGGAGTAACGTATACAAGTCCAATAAGGAAGCCAATGACGCAACTCGTGCCAGATATGTATATGGTAGGAATCCGTGGAAAAGCATCCAGAATTACAGTGTTTATAGTTGAAAGTAATGCTACGCCTGATCCTACACCCAATACCGCCATCATTAGGAAAAAAAGTACTGAAAAGAGCTATAACGCAAAATTTAATATTTTAAACATACAAATCGAAAAGTGTCATCCAACTCTGAGCACTTAATATTGCTTAATATTTCTTACCTGAGGTACAGCCGGTGACTTAGCAATAGCATCTGGATAAGATATAAAGGCAAGGCTAGTACCGCCGGTACCTATGACTTGGCTAACATCATCGTAGTTCAATTCGTATGCCAAATTTCCCAACACTCCGAAAATTGTTATACCAGATATGAGACTCGTAAATGTGTCCAATGTTGTAACGATCATAGAATCCCTATAAAATAAAAGATTATAAAATAATAAAAATAAATTATTCATTATATTATTTAAGTAATTAATTTACGTTACATTATTTAACCAATAAAATAAAATTCATGAACTTTAGTAAATCAAAAATTACGTCATAAATTCTAAGAAGATTCACGATTATTTTTTTAACTTAAGTATGTATATGTGTTATATTTATATAATTTATAATTGTAGGCAACAGTTTTGACAAAAGTTGAAGCATGTACTCTGTATTTTGAATGTTGTAAAAAACATTAAATATACCTTTTTAACAATAATATCTTGTTTACCTGTAAACGTTTTGTTTGAAATGATTGTATGACGAAAACATAATTAAAGTTCCTGAACATACTGATAATGAAAAGAACACTTGCGTAACCGCCGCGTACCATACCTAAAACACAACATACTTTTTAAACAAAGGACATATTGTTTATAAAGTAATAATAATATTAAATTAATAAATACCTTGATTTCTAGAATCTTACTCCATTCAGGAGTGATAAAAAATAAAATTCCGTTAGCTGCTCCTGGCAACGTAACAGCTCTGGAACCGATTATACCAATTAGTTTTACATTCATACATAATACATCAATTTAAAAATAATATCGCGTACCGAATGAGCAAAATAAATATCACTACGTAGGGAAATAGAGCAAGAAAGTAGGCAGCCTTTCCTGAACTTTTAACTCCTTTGGCAACGATGACAAAAATAATTATCCAGGAAGCCAGTAAACACAGTGTTAAGTCCCATAACGGTACACCTGCAGAGAAAAGCAGCCGTTGCAATATTTAATATATACCATTGCAATAATTTAGGTGGTCATTGGTAAATATTAGAGTCCTAGAAAAATTTCCTGAAAATAGATTTTCTTTCCTATTTGGGTATGCTGGAAGAGAATTCTTTTTAGGGTTAAGCTCGCCTTTGTTACACTGTTTGTTACTTTTATTAAATAGTTTTGTTTTATATACATAAATAATTTTTTTAATTATGTATATATATACATACATATACATATTTTTTTTAAATATATATATACGTGTAAGTGTGCATAAAGAATAAATAAACAATGAGGTCTTAGCAGAACTACTAACAAAAAAGAGTTAAATTTCGTCACACTTTCATTTATTTACGTTAGTTACATATCAAAACACAGTAAAATTTTAGTTAGAGGCTGTTGTTGGGTTGCTGGAACAAGTGACGCAGTGGTCTATTTATACGTATTAAAAATTTTAGATGTTTTTTAATGTCTTATACTGTTCATCGGTTAAATAAGAAATTTAACTGTTTTAATAGAAATAAAAATGTGTAGACTTACCAATACCGTCATGAATACCGTCAGACTGCCGTAGTACTGTTTGTCTAAAATTGTAAAAAAACCTTTTACATACATTCTTTGTACAACATAGTGTACCAAAATTTCTCCTTATCTATAGATCAAATAAACTTTCATAACGTGACTGATTCCATTCCACAAACGATTAAACAATCAATTATTAAAGACGATAATATATGATTAATTGTTTAGTAATTGTGATTGTGTACTAATATAGAGATATGTTTTAAATCAATTTGTAATAAATAATACAATTAATAATATGAACATACGTGAAATATAATTCGGCACTGCTAACCGGATTTCCTTGAATAGCAGTCATATTAACCGGTTGACCTGAAGGTACACAATTTATCCATTGTGGTTCACAAAGCGCCCAGGGCAGTGGAGATTGAAAACTCATTGCCAAATAGTAGAAACATAACGCAATGATAGACACATAATATGAAAGCACATAAAAGGCACTCAACGATTGAACATAACCGGTCCCTAAAAATAAAGAAAAGAATAAGTTTTATGTTCATATAACGTTGTATTCAAAATAATCTGTTATTAGTGATTTAATGAACATTATTTAAATACAAACGTAAATTATTGATGAAGGGTAATAAATTTTATAACTAAACATGATAAACATTGAGATCAAGGTATTCCAAAATAGCGAGGTGTCTGGTACTGTGACAAAATAAAAAATGTTATGATATTATCGCTATTGTTATATTATCCGTTTTCTTATTGTTTCCAAATAGGACTTTCCCAAGTTTTGTAAAACGTAACTGTATGGCGATGTCATTTAATATTCATTGACCGGTAATGTTTATTTACTTTAAGTATGTACTAAATCTTCAAATAAACGGTTTCTTTCTTTCTTTTTCTTGTTTTTTACTTATATCGACTATAATTATGTTTTCACAATCTTTAATAAAGTAAAATGCAAATCTTTACTACAGAAGTACTTACCAGTTCAATAATCTTGTACTATTAGTACTACCGAAATATAAAATATTTTACAATAGCTCATTGACATCGGTATACATATGTTGGTATTTTTATAATAGAAATAGTTACCTTTCATAGCAGGTGATAATGCCCATATTCTGACACAGTTGCTGCTACTGAACTGTCCAAGTACTGTTTCCAAATAATACATAGACTTTCCGATAAATATAAGGATAAGAATGTAAGGAATAAGAAAAGCTCCGCCTCCATTTTGATAGGCCACGAAGGGAAAACGCCATACGTTACCCAACCCCACTGAGGTAGCTATACATGACATAAGAAATTCCAGTTGATTATCCCATTTCGGTCTTTCATTTGCTTCTTTATTTTGATCCTGTAAAAAGAAACCACTTTGTACATTCAAAATAATACTTTTATCTCCGCAGGAAAATAAAATATTGGTATTATTATTATAATGTTAAAGCGTGTAAAGAGATTTAACAAAAACTTTTATAAAATTTAAAGTAATAGTATTAAAGAAAAGGCAGTAGGTAATACCGCGTTAAATGAAAACTGTATCAATTATCGAGGTATTCGACAATTTCTTATTTTAATACAATAACAATAACTCTCGCACACTAATGTTTCAGAAATAATTTGACGTGTTTTATTTTTTAACTAATTAACTGGCGCTTATTGGTACAATGATAGGGAAAATACATCAAAACAATCTATTTATGCAATAGACAATACTTATTCAAAGCAAATCGTCTAAGTATACTCGCACTTTTGTAAAATTTCCGGCGCACTACATTTACTTTCTAGTAAGTGAAAACAGCTGTATTTTACAAAAAAAAAAATAAAATAAAATATGTAAAAACTAAAACATTAATTTATCAATATTTACCATATGTTGAACATTATCTGGATCATTTTTACTTTGTTTTATGTTTTCAGGTTTACCATCGAAAGCTTTATTCCATTGTCCTCTTCCACTATCAAGCCCTTTTGTTGTTATGTTTTCTAGATCCTAAAAATGTGTTTTTTTAAGGATAAGGTTGTAAAAAAATCCTTTTAACGATTTTTTTTATTTATATTAATCGGCATTGAATTGATTTTTATAAAATTGAGATTGTCATGTTTTTATTATTGTGAAAAAATAATACATAAATCCTTTTGGCCATGTTTTCAATAAGATAGATGTAATTAAAGTAACAATGGTCAGAAAAGAGATATAATCTATCCCTTATTAGAATACAACTTGTTTTCATATAATTCTTTGCCATTCACAAAATTCATATATAGATTTGGTACCACTTAATTACAAATTGTCTTCGCGTATGTTTAATGTAACTATTATTTCTAGGCTTTTTTCAAATGAGCTTATTTTTTGCACTAATAATAATATTATTGAAATAATAATCACCATTGAAAACGGCAACTATACGTACTACTGCGCCAATACTAAACAGTTGGTGACCTTATCAAAACTGTTCGTATATTTATTGCAACACTAAATGAATGTATCAGATAAACCCTTAAGATTAAACTGGAATTTTTTAATAGGTTTAAAGTTAGTACATATTAAATGAACTTTCTAAAATATAACCCTTATTTAATAGGTATTAAAAACAGACTGTCAGAATCCCGTGAAAAGCCCTGCTTTGGAGTATTTATGAAGTTTTTCAAAAATTGTGTGTGAGCAAGTAAATTGTGAGTGATTTCAGGGCGGGCAACACGCTGGCGATACCTTTGTTGTTACCGGCGTTAATAGACTAACTACTCACTATCAAATGTTCCGCATACCAGATTGTCACAAGAATAGTAAAACAATTGTTGTCTTCTTGTCAAATACTCAGTAAAAACGTTTATACACAAAGAATATTTAGGATTTCTCTTCCGAACACTACTTAATTTTTGTGTGATAAATAAATGAATGGGAATAAAATTTACTACAGTCCAGAAACATTTTAAATTTGACTTCCCCCTTTTTCGAATCCCGTTCACTTTTTATATTATTATACAACTTTAATTTTATCCGAAATTGCGCTATGACGGGCGAAACGTTCAGGTGGTGGTAAGTAATACGCTTGCTGTGGGTGTTATTGCTTCTTCTAAAATATTAGTAACAAGAACTGATTGAGTACATGAATCTGTTAGGCACATAATGTAACTGTTTTTTTCCTTTTTGTTAATGTTCACTTAAGCAAAAAAGAAATAACGCTTCTCTTAGGCAGTTAGTAGTTATTTTACCATTTACCAGAGACCTATGTCCAGCAGTGGACATCCATCGGTTGAAATAATGATGATTACCATTGCCTGTATGAATGACGAACGACTGCAGTGTAAATTCATTACCAATTTTTTTAATATTAATTTGCTACACCTGCCAAGCCTGCCGTACCGATGCACACCATTTTCGCCAATAGCTTTTTTTTCCAAAACAGTTCCAGCCAAATAGGCTTCCTCTTTTCGAAATACTGCTACGCAGCTGCTCTTAGCAGAGAAGTGAGACCTTATTTACTGGCGGCACAACTCGCCTTGTGGCAAGGTTATCATCGGACATATGCAGCATTTTCTAGGTAATACTTTCCTGAGGTGTTAACACCGCATCCTATTACCTTGCCGCTATATGGTCGGGGACTGGAAAACAGGCGGCTAGGATATCTCCACCCACCTATGGACCCCGGTAATAACCTACAGCTTAGCCCTACCAGTGATGATCGCAGACCTTCGGAAGATGTTACCTTAAGAAGAAGAAGGTATTTCCTCACTTTAATAAACCTACTGAGTAACGTATTATTTATGAGGAATCTATATATTAATGTATATATATACATGTGAATATATGTATGTATACATAAATAAAAACTAATGAGAGCATATATACATCACAAACTTTTACTGATACCCACAGTACTACTAGATAGCTACATTATACCTGATAATAGTGAGTATCAGGATAATAAGTTTAAAAATTTTACTACTTACTAGAGAATAATTCTTTAAAAATATAGACAGTCATCGCAACAAGGTGTTATGGTATATAAAAACAATATTTATTTTAGTTATCACTTCAGTTCGCGGAGGCCAGATCTGCGAGCACAGGGATCGATGAAGCCTTTGCGGCCATATAAGTGACCGAAGGTACTAATATCTTCCGAAAAAAAAATTATTACTCGTTCTTTTATAAAAAAAACATTTAACAACTTAATCTTTTTTTACAGTACCCGGTAATAATTGTACCTTACAAAACAAAGACATTAGAAATTAAACCTCTGTAAAGAAGACGTTGGTTTTCTGACAAAAAAAAAATAGCAAAGTATTCTATATAATATCAAAAAAAATTTAGAGCTAGCGAGGATGATCTTTATTTCTGAATATTTTGTCCTTAAAACAAAAATAGTCTATTCTACAAATAGTTATCATTATTACGGGTTACAGTTTACTTATTTTAATTAAAGGGCGTTTTAGGTAATGAAACCAGGGACAGATGGCTTAAAATTTTATGTCTCAAAGTGAAGAGGACAATGTGGTGGAGTCGCCCGTGAGCCACAGTAGTGACAACATGTTCGATCGAGCTCCAGCCAGCTCTCGTTCGCTGTCCGCCCGCTGTGTTTTTCGGAGCGAAGGTTTTATTGCGATCG
>DWLS01003801.1:0-15090 GCA_018246255.1 Pachliopta kotzebuea | reverse complement strand
CTCTTTTAGGGTTAAGCTCACCTTTTGTACTTTCATCGATGTATTTATGTGTATTTTTCTGTTTTCTTTTTTTGTGTGTACAATAAATAAATAAAAAAAAACAATTAATCGCCATTGTTTGACATTTTTTAATATTATTGCAAAAAAAAATTTTTTCATCAATTATTAAGTTTAGTAATTTTACTTGGTAAACCCCTTTTTTATCGCGGGGGGAAATCTTCAAAAGATACCCTGCTTCTCGGGAGAGAAGTCAAGGTTATATGGGATTTATACCCACTGAAACCCCCTCGATGGTCATCCTTGTTGCATTGTAGAAGGCCCCGGGATCTCCTGCGGAACTCACCGGTGTTGTTAACCCTAACAATCCTACTGAAGTTTAAGTTAAGCATCTGCTTGTTTATTTTATTACAGCTTTCAGTTGATGCGATTTATATAAAATTGTTTGTTTTAGATAAATAGAAAAGTGTTTCAACAGAAGTTGAACATCAACAATATTACAACAATAGATTTCCAGTGTAACGTAGCTTTTTATCTACAGGGTTATAAGGTTGTGAGATCAAGATTGAAATGTTTGATTTTATAACAATGAAATTAATTAGAATTTAACTCTTTTTATATCACACATAAAATGACAAAAAAACACATGTACACAAAGAGTTGCAAAGTTCGAGTAAGTCATCTGTTGAAATATTTGACTTTTGTTGCGGTGATAAATTCTATTCTGTGAATTTTTAGTAAATGAAAAAAAAAATTAATTATAAACTGAAGTGAAAATTTGGATAGATCTTTATATAAAGGTGCAGTGCTAGTGAGAGGCTCTAACGAGGCATTGTTTCACACAATGCCTCTGCGAGCCTGCATCGCAGCTCCACTGTTTACCCTCAATTGTGAAGAAGAATTGTTTTTTTTTTCAGAATCGGACTATTATTCTCTTAGTTAAGATTTAATCAATAACAGTTCAGGCCGAGTTTTAATCAAACCGTTGATATAATTTAATTCAACAACAAACGTTTCAGTAACTGCTTTTAAAGAGTTACTTCATCGGACTATAGACATTCACTGCTGGATGTAGGCCTCTCCCTGTAATGAGGAGATAGGGCCATCTCCCACCACGCTATCCCAATGCGGGTTGTAGAACAATCACTACATAGAAATTAAACTCGTAAACATTAGAAATGTATAATGTTCTTGAAACCATTGCATAATTAAAAATAAATAATACTTATACAGTTTGAGAAACTATTGTTATAATTAACTGAACAGTTATATAGTTTGTTATTTAGGTGTTTTTACTTTGTCCCTCGGTATTGCTATAGTTACATAAATATTTTTATCTTTTTAACGGTAAAATTTATAAAAATTTAAACAAGTAATAAATTTTAGTAAAATATTCAAAAATACGACGAAAGGCTTTTAGGGTTAAAACTTAAATATAAAGTTCCATTTTTATCAGGGACCGTCAAAAATTTTAATTTGAATACTTGTTAAAGCTTTTAATTGGTGGTAGCTGTATTCGAATGGTAACATTGTGGTGCGTTTTAAATAACTTTGGAAACGTTTCTTAAATGGTTTATAGTTAGTGGCTATTGCAGTGCGAGCGGCGGCCCGGTATGCGCACACCTTTTGACCTATTCCACTAACGAACCGAGCCATTTCATTACTCTTTTCACTTATTAAATAAATAGAGAATTAGGAAACACCACACAATTTCAAACTATACATCTTAATGCTTGGATATAACAGAAATAAAGTTTAAAGATGAATTTAACAACTCATGTACAAGAGTACTCTGAAATAAATTTACTGGTGATAGTTATTGTCGCAGCTTTTATTTTTGATCCCAAACATTTACTATGTTCCGGTTTGATTGATGCTGTAACTAATGAAATTACTGGAGTAATGATACTTAACATCTTACGTCTTAAGGCGACGAGCACAATATGGTATACCATCTCAACCAGCACCACGTTGTTATGGGCAAATATATCATTTACTATCAGATGAACTTCTTGCGCTGGTTAACATGTTACTATACCACATTGTGCTTATCGCGTTGAGACATTAAGTGTTAAGTCTCGTCCCCTTCAAACTGGAACACAGTAATATTTCCACAGTACTATTTATCGGCTGCAATAAGAACTGCGGAGACCTACCTAGACGGTCTCCTGCAACGGAGACCTACCATCTAAGACTTCCAGACTTCAATGTTACTCGTACTAAAATATCAAATCTTAACCATTTATCAACAAGATATAAACCTTGTAACACTTAAAAAAATGTTTTGACATTACTCTGTTTTTATTAATAAAACATTGAAATTGTCTAGAGCAGAATGAAGATTTAGTTAATTAATTTTACGTTCACAAAGGTAAAACTCAAGGGTCTTAACAAAATCGCACGTTAATTATGTCCAACATTTCATACAGATATTAAGCTTGTTAATACCTAGCTTGTTACGTTGACATTAAAGACGACTAAATGGTGACTGTACTAAACTGAAAATACTTATACAAAAAGCGACTTCAATTCACTGAAACTGAAAAAGAATAAGGTCGTTAGAAATTACCCGCCCAAAGCCCGCTTTCCAATTTCCTATGTTTAAAGTAAAATTTTTATTTTATTGTTCGAGAAGCAAATTTTGTATATTGTTTATGGAGAGTCATATGAATTATAAAAAATAATGCTAAGTGCGACCATATAAAAAAAGGTAAAAAAGTCTGTTAAGAAGGATCGCAATTGAAACGAGCGGTAGCGTTAAGTTATGAGTACGTTCAATGTTTTACGCGGCGCCAAGGAATTAATATGAATAATTCATGATTTAATTTCGAAAGTGGTTTTTCCGCCCAACACAACAGTTCCGTATGCCCTTTTTTTCCAATTGTTTTTGTGTATGCTGAAAATTTATTTTTCACTAACGTCAGAAGAGAGGTAATCGAATTTAACGATAAATTTTATTTATGAAGTTTTTTAAAATTAAACACAAATAATATACTTCGAAGATTCTTACTTTTGTGTTCATATACTTTAAGTATTTTTTTTTAATATTATATAATTTTATAACAGTTTTTAATTTGTGAAAATATCCACTGAAATTGAAGGAAAAAAATCAACATTCTCTCAAAGTAAAAGCAGCGGGAACGGCCACAAAGCTTTTGCCCGTAACGCGGACAGGTACGCGCGCCAACAAACAACTTCCACGTAATTGAATTTACAAATAAATACGCTTTTGGCCGTTAAGACCTCGAAAGTATTTCTGTTAAAGTTTGTGAAAGGCTATAGACTAAGCAATTGGGTTTTTCTACTACGAACCACACCAATACTTAAGAGAGGCATCACGATTCCTACTGGCTTCAATTGATCATATAAATCGATTGGTAAATAAATATTTATATTAGTAAATAAAAGGTGACTAAATCAAATATATACCATAGACAAAGAAGAAAAGCCGAAGAAAATTACAGAACTTAAGTGCCATTATATTAAATACCACAATCTTTCAGTTTTTACAATGTTCACCTGCAAGTGAGTGATTTAAGTAAGTTAAATATCGCTTGTAAACTTTTCAAGAGAAGTTATGGACGTCTTTGTTCTCTTAAAGATTTATGCCTCGTTAACAGATATTGGATTTCCTACTGTATCTATATATATAGGAAATCGTTATCTGTCCGTCTTTAGCGAGTTGCGTACATCGTAACAACTTAACAAGTAACTCATCGGAAGCCTTATAACTTGTGTATTACCAAGTTATTCAATAGCAGTGAATAAGGCTCCGCATTACTAATAGGCTCTTTTTTTAATAACGGCATAACTATAAAAATGTTATGGAGTTTTTGCTGTATCACAGAGGTCCTCAATTCGATTCTAGTGCCGCGTGTCTTAAATTTGGTTTGGTGGCAGATTTTTTCAAAATTAGCCTGTCGATATTCCCGACTGTCAGTATTAGTAAGAGTATTCTGGGAGAGCAACTTACTCATTGATGTCGAAAGAAATTGTGGTCAAGGATTACCCTGGTGTTGCGACTGTCCATAAACGACGGTGATCACTTACATGAACGATTTACTCGTTTGTCTATCACCTCTTCCCAATTTTACATATCTTAGTGATTGATCAAATGTTTAGATATAATGAAACATCTTTTTTTATTCTATTAGGCGACGAGACGAACAGGGCGTTCACCTGATGGTAAGTGATACGCTTGCTCATAACTATGTGATACTGGTTAAGATGGTAAACACAGTACCATATTGCGCTAGTCTCCTTGAGACATATGTTCTTAAATCTCGTTACAACATCCTTCAAACCGAAGCACAGTAATCTCTGATAAGTACAAACGAGAAACTTATTTCTTGCACCACGCAGAAATGTTCAGACATTACTGTTGCGTTTTGGGCAGTAAAATTACTAAGGCGACGATACTTATCTTCCATTTAATGAGCTCAATAAGGTGATGTGTGGAAGTCCTTTTTACTACTGCCTACTGGTAATTATTTATTTAAAATGTATATAAAGTATGAAGAGTCTGCAATTTATGCGTCAACTTAGTATGTGAGTGGAGCAATTAATTTCAATGTAGAAGGTAAAGACCGGAGTTATTTAATTTAAGAGATGGATAGCTTCTTGGCAGGCGGTAGGTAGTAATGAGGTGAGAAAATTTAAAACATTTCACAGAATCTTTTTTTTAATACTTAGATTTTGACATAAATATGTATAATAAGAGATTCATTGAAATAATTACAAAATATCCTGCATATATGCTCTTAAAATATTTTTCAAACTGAATCACTAATAAATAAATGTTTTAATAAAAGCTTATATAACTATGTTAGTTTAGATAAAATCAAGA
The DNA here is from genome assembly GCA_018246255.1 of Pachliopta kotzebuea. Classification (NCBI taxonomy): domain Eukaryota; kingdom Metazoa; phylum Arthropoda; class Insecta; order Lepidoptera; family Papilionidae; genus Pachliopta; species Pachliopta kotzebuea. The sequence goes on along the minus strand of DWLS01003801.1, from coordinate 10,247 downwards.
TAATTTTTTTATATATAAAATAGATTCATTCATTCATTGTTTAATAAAAATTAATTTATGAGTCAGTTGAAGTCAATCCCATTTTAGAAACAATGTACTATCACTGTGTGTAAGAGGCAAGGTAAAAGACAAGTTTTTGTAGTAATTACTTATTCATTTGACCTAATTCCTGAGGTTACCTGAAGTATTATCTTATAATTGGAAAATTGGCCACGTAGATTGTCTGTGCGGTGACCGGTCAGCATTTAAGAAGATTAGATTCTCTGAAGATGGCCAGGGTACAACTTATAAAACTTTGAAAGCAATCAGTTGATTAAAAATTATTTCATTGTTGTTCGCATAAAATATATTTATATATTTAAATAATATTCGTAGCAATTCTTCATGTGGTAGGTAAGATAATTTTTTTTGAGAAATAGTTTTCAAACATGGTACTAAATTATAAAAACATTAAACATCCGTATGAGTCTAATTGTTTGAAACCTTAATATACTACATTGGAAAAACACTTTTTACTTATTTTCTTTTCATAGTATAGAAAACATTAAAATACTTTATATTTATTTATATCATTTTGCATAAATATTATAAATGAATTTCTTTTCTTATAAATGAAAAGACGTGAGTAGTATATCACCGCAGTAACCCCGGCAGTTACACAGCTGTTACTATGCTCTTACTAAAGTTAAAGGATAAACAAATAAACAGAACCCGATGTGAATTTTCGTCCAATCAAAGCGTTACGAAGAAGTCTTCTATTCCCCTCACGTAGAATTCAAGAATCAAGCAGAGGACAAAACAAGCCGCCTTTAACTTTGTTCCGAAACACGCCTTTGTGTAAATAAGCATTACTTATAAAGTTTTTGTTTTGTTGCCAAATAAAATGGTTAGTGTTAATGATAAAACCAATGTCTAGAAATATCCTTCATAACATTCCCATTTCACGTATTAAGTGCCTTATGGTAAAAACGAGGTAGTTGAAGCCATTTGCCGCGAAAATTGTTGCTCTTAGAACATATGACAGACTTCACGATATTTTTCTTCACCGAAAACTAATTGTCAGTGAGGAACGAACTCAAGCCTCTTCGAGATGTATAGCGCACATTGAGCCGTCATAGTTTCTGATTTTACATGTTTGATTTTAAATGGATTTTAATATAGGAAAAAACCCTTATTGAGTAATATTAAACTTAAAAATTGTGTGTGATTTAAAGTATATTTTATGTTTTATATAATATTTATTTTAGTAATTAATCCTGATTATAACTATTACTAATTAGTAGAAAATATATGATGTAACAATAAGACAAGTGACTCATATTAATATTGTACGGGCTGTGCTCTTAAGCAACCTGCCGCATCCTTATCAGTCATTAGACAGGTCATTGTATGATAGGTTGACTTCGATGTAATTACTGATAACATACTTTAAATTTTTATAAGGATATGTGTGAAGTTGAACATATAAGTAGCTTAATGAACCATTATTTTACCCAATATGTATCGGGCTAAGTCATTAAACACGAAAGTTAAAAGTTAAAGTCAAAAAGTAGCTAGGGATAAAATTATTACAGTAATAATTAAAAAATAAAAAGTAAACAATTAAAGTTAATTCTACAAAATTTTAAGAGTGAAAAAGGACTGATAAGATTTAAATATCTTTACTGATGTTTTTCATTTAAAGTTTGAAACTCGACCGATTGATTTCTTGGAAGAATTAAAACGATCAAAGATGGTTCAGCTGTTTTGATATTACGTTGTAATGGACGGCTAGAGATCTGGACCAAAGAGTCATTGGTACGTTCCGCAGATACTAGAACGTCTCTGAAAGTAAAAAGGTCAGGTTCTAATGAACACATATCCCACATTACTTCCGCTCAAGCAGGTCCAGTTTCAATACTGAGGTAATAATAACCCCAAGATTAATAACAGCCGGGGAAATGTATTGTGTTAACATCTTAACTGTTGTAACTTGTTTCGATGAATTCACATACCTGGAATAAAAAGGTTTTATTTACTAGTAGTACCCTATTTTTTTTTTCATCATGAAAATTTTACTGTGATAGCAGAGCTAAGTAATACAGACATTTCTTAGTAACAAAACCGTAACCTTATAATAAAATTAAGACCATAAAATTAAGCAACGTCCCCGTTTCCGCAAATAAAGACACCTAATTAAAATTTACTTTCGCTAAATTTAATTATCGCAAACATTAATAGGACATAAGGACCCACTTCAGACGGAGGCGAAAATTTAATATATTACCTATAATAAAATTGTAAAAGTACAGTACAGCATTTTTTTAATTTTAAAAATTAATCCATTCAACAAAATAATATTACTGTCGCTCTCTTTTAAAATCAATATAATAGTTTTCTGTTCCCAATAATTTTGTTACGATACTAATGTTAACAATAACCAACTAGTAATTTTTGTATTTGGTAGTTACTGATAATCTCCAAAATGTAATTTGACGGGGCTTTCTCATGAAAAGACTGCTGGGTTAAATAAATTACTATTTACTAATAAGTTTAATAACAATATTATTTCGAAGTTATGTAACTTTCGACAAAAACCTTTTCTAGGCCACAGATTTCAGGTTTGACGATTTAAGTTGATCAAATTTGTAGCAGCATTAAACATCATCAGAGAATAGATCTGTTTTTTTAGTGATTATTTATGTAAGCAAACTTAATTTAATTTTAGCTTCTTTGTTTCGAAAAGTATGTATACGTGTATATAAGTAAGTATATGTACACACCTCAAATTTATTATTACGTTTTAAATTTAACTTTCACACTTCGCCTACCACAGCATCTCCTACCTCCTAGGTTGACTGGTAGAGAATGTCCATAGGTATAAAGTCCGCCTATTGGACCCTTCCTTCCCCAAATCCTCTTCCCTCGTTCTCTCCTCTCCGTTATATTATATAATTTATATATATATAAATATATACTTTTCAGCTCGCGGAGTCCGGATCCGCGAGCTCGGGGTCCGATGAAGCTTTCGCGGCCATAATAGTGGCCGAAAGCATCGACATCATTCGAAAAAAAAAAAATTATTGGACCCTAATTTTAGATGTATCAATAAGGTTTAAATAAATAAAAAATACAAAGTTATCCGAAAGTGTTTATGACTTTAATCCAATAACAATTTTCACTGTTGGTAAGTGTCTGTTCCCGGAAACCTTCTAGGTAAGTACCAATACAGTCTCTATTGCAGCATACAACTATGTAAATATTAGTGTTCCGGCTTGAAAGACGTTTTAGCTAATGAAATTACTGGGATAATGATACTGAACACCTTATATCTTAAGACGACGAGCACAATTTGGTGCAGTGTATTCCACATTAATCAGCGCCTCGTCGTTATGGACAAGCATATCACTTACTAACAGGTGAACGATATTTCCGTCTCGTACTTTCATCATATATAAATAAAATCAATTATTAAACAAACTTTTAGTCGCTTAGCTTCCTTGTTATCATTTAATATAGTGTAAGTGTACGAAATTCTATATGACAGAGAATTATATTTTTATTAAAGCGAAACGAACACGTCCGCTCGTAGTTTGAACGTGAAACCTTTATTTTGTAGAAAACTATAAAGAATATTCTTTTCGAAGCACAAACGTTCGTCTCTACTATATATTTAACAAGATCCTCGTGAAGTTAAGCCACGTACTGTACTCCGCAGTGTCAGGTGAGACTGCTGTTTCTTAAACTAATTCCATTGCGCGTCCGAAATCCGAGATACAGACAAAAACCTGCTCAATACTTAACAAAAGTAACAATGGAGTTGAACCCTAATGTTATCTTTAAACGTGAGACACGTTAAGTTGTACGGATAATGGTTACGAGGGGCTAAGAGGATAAAGGAAAAGTAAAATCGTCTGAAGGAATACAGAGTTCAATGCCCTAAACCTGATAGTATCATCCAACTGTATATTTTAACGTAATGGAAATATATGGTAGCTTTATTTAAATGTGTATTTATGTATGATGATTTAGCTAACTTCTTGCCTTGTAACACCGAAGTCCCAGGTTCAATTCCAAAGATACAATGTTAAGATGACAGTGTTTTGGTTTTTGGACTCGATTAAGTAGCTACCGCCTATGAAATCGTGATAGTCTGATGGTTTGTACGCCAGCCTTTCACTCCGAAGGTACCGGGTTCTAATCCGGCCTACACCTATGAATTTTTCAATTTATGTGCAGTTAGTATAACATCTACGTTACGTACTACGTTAGTATAACAACTAACAACGTATACTACGTTAGTATAACAACTAACATATCGTGCTTTAAGCCATGTATCAAATCGCGTGGCTGTAAACCTTAAAAGAAAACTAACTAGCGCCTTTATATTGTGATCCTGCCATTCTATGTAGATAAGGATAATCTCACCAGAATGTAAATACTTATAAGTGGATTTTTTTTTAAGATAAACTGATAGAAAACCTTAATCTTACCCTTATAAAACTTATTGCCATTGTGTGGAGTGCGAAAATATTTATCAAAACTATACATAAAGATACAGAGTACAGTTTTAAGGCCTAGGTGGCTTTCTCTATCAGTCAATCCTGGAGATAAAGGAGACAGGTGTAAAGAAACAAGAAATAAATTAGATATTTGTTTAAAATAAATAGATACTTATCAACGTCTGTTTAAGTGTATAAAAATCCTTTGTATGGATTACATCTGTAAGGATTTGTCTTCAGAATACTGTGTTTGAAGATATAACAAAAATTAGGCAATATTATATACTTGTATCAAAAAGATTATTTTAACTACATACTGCCTTTTTTCTTAGTATAATTTAAATTTTAAACGTACTTTATCATTTCACATAATTCTAGGTGCATGCACACCTATTTTATATTCTAGAAGAACTACTCACATCTACTTGAACACACGTCTAGCGTTTGCACTGGACCTACATACGCCCAATAGGATGACCATGGTGTATATAAAATATAAATCTTTATTTTGTATTATATATCATCATCATCATCTTAACATACAGACGTCTCCTGCTTCATCACAACAAATTATTTTTTTTATTTCCGATTTAAAAGAACTCGTGTAGTTATTGATATACAATTCGTAATAAAGATCAAATAATAAGTATACGGTTAAAAAATTACTAGTGATTTTTAGCTCATAAATACGTTAGTGTTTTAAGCAATATATTTTGTCGTATTAATTATTTATATTATTATTTGTATAAATAAAACATGAAAGAAAAAAATATATAGGAGAGATACAGTAAACAAAAAGGGCGGACTTAAAGCCACAATACATTCTCTTCCAGACAACCAACCATTCAGGATGTGAAGAGAATAAGAAAACACGAACGAGTGCAAAAGTTAATAATAATATAAATACAGACATTGACAAATTATTATTTTTTTAATTATCTGAATTTTTCATTGGAAATTAATTTCTATAAAAGACCATGACGTAGCATAACTTTTTCATACAAATTAGTTCTGTAATTCTGTTCTTGATTGCTAGGTAAAAGTTTACTATTAATGCCAAAAGTAAAATTTATTACTGGTTAGGTTAAGTTAACATATATATTTAAGCAATCCGATAAATAATGAATTGAATGGTCCCCTTGCTGCGTTTAATGACTATAAATCCACATGAGCGTGCAGGCTGCTAGTTCTAAATAAAATACGCTGGAATTTCCCCGTTAATTCCACTTGATATGTTTATACTGAAATGTACATTTTATTTCAGACTTTTTAGTAAAAAGTGTGCGTACAATTTACATTTATTAAATAAAAAATTTCTCTCCGACATTCCACGGCAGTTTTATTTTTACCTGTAAAGACCACTACATCATGCCACTAGACATCTTGCTGCATTGTCTCTACTCGCAATATTATATGAAACTCTTTCCTGTAAGTGCGTAAACTATACAAAGTGAAAAATTAAATCTATGTTAAAGTTATAATATTTGGCTGGTTCGTTGGGCGGAAGTGTTCAACATAAATAATCATGAGGTTACAAAGGGAGTTTGTTGGTTTGTGTCATAACAGATAACGCTTTCTATTCTGTATTTCGTAACTGTTTATACATTTCGATTGCTGTGGTTTTTTTTTAATTCTTGTGTTTATAAGAGGTCAAGTTCTGTATGTTTGTTAATATACTTTTTGCGATAATTCAGCGTTAGTACGACAAGGTAAATAAGGTAGGAATTAGCAGCGAAATACAGATATCTTCTTAAATTGATTTTAAGCTTTTAATGATCGTCTCTTTTTTAAATCTTCATGTCAAGGATACGCTTTCGTATTCTTGCTCACTCTAGGTCAAGAATACTTTTAGACGAACTCGCACCGACTAAAACACCCAACATGTTACATCTTCACCGTCTTATTGTCAATATGAGATCTTTTTCATACACCTCCGCAACCCTATCTGTGTTGGCCGCAATGCGCAAAACCTCTGCTAAACTATAAGTACCCTTTTTCTAACAAGCCACACTCGAATATACAGCGCACCTTCCTAGACATAACCTAATATATTAACCAAAACTGTGGATCACTTTGATTCATCATTCAGAAGCATTAGGCTATAAGAAGAGACAGAAGAAAAGAGAACAATAGTCTAGGCGAACATCGACCACAACAATATTAAAACTAACAAGGGAGTTTTGATGTAAACCCTGCTTATGTAATAAAATATAAACTCGCAAAATATTACTAGCCTTTATATAATAAATAGTTATTATATTTCAATGGCAATTATACAATAAACGGCATTGTATAAAGCTAAGAGACTCCACCTTGACCGATTTTTACGGTTATGTGCACACGGTATAGTATATTTATGTTCGTATTATTATATTGTTAAAAAACTAATGAACAAGTAACCTTCGCCTAATCGTCTTTTAGTACAGAGTTTTAGTATTCAATATTTTATCTGTTACTAATAATAAAGATAAAATATATGATAGTAAATTTACAATAATACATTTTATTGGGGTGTATGTGTATGTGTCCATGCCAACCTCTCTTATTTGTGGGTCACCTTGCTAATTAACAAACGAGGCTCTGGCGCAGGCTGGGAGTGGGTGATGGCCAAAATCCACCCACTGATCCCTCAAACCACAACTAGATATAATCCCTATAAAAAATTTTAAACAATTCAAAAAAGTATATTTACTATCATCTCCTTTCTTCTATTCATACTCGATTTGATTTTACAAAATTTATTTATCAGTCATTCCTTAATTACTTACTCATAGGATAGTATTTTTCTCTTTTTCAACTTTTGAGACATATTTGTCAGTTAACTATATTATATAAAAAAATTATACAATAAAAATCGTACCACGATGTATAACGAAATCCGCCAATATAAAAATCGGCTGTTTGCCGACTGTTACGGTGAAACGGAACGTTCATCATATTTTTGCGCTGGCAACACCGTTACGTTTTTATTTTGTTGCTTTCTTACATTTAAAATTCCAAATTGTATAACGTCTCTCGCGCCAATTCACTCAAAGCGATCAGACCTATTTTGAAATCCTATCGTATACATCTTTTAAATTAAATTCGACAAGATTTCGATGTTTAATATTTCTACACAACTTAAGGAATACAGACTTTTTTTTTATTAGATACGGGTCAATGCGCGATCCCACCAGGTGTTAAGTGATGATGTGGTCTATGGTGGTAAAGCGCATCAACCCAATAATTGTCTATTCACTCTTTTCTTCAAGACGTCCCCATCGTATTTGGACAGGAACACTGACGCCGGCAAGTTGTTCCAGTCCAGATTTAAAAATCAAAACCATCTCTCATTTATACTAAAACTAAAAAATAATTAAACTATAGACAGAATATAAGTCTGACTTTTCTCCCGGCATCACTCCAATATGATCCTACTCCGTACAGCATTTACCATTCATTCAAATTCATAACCACGTTTCAAATATATTTTTCTCGATTAAAAACAGTTCTTATTCCTCTTCAATTAGATCTCATTTCTGTACGCGTCTCAGAACTGTTGTGTAAACAGTTTACGTTGTCTATTAACGAGCTTTTTTACATCTAACGTGTTAACTGAAAACGTACGCAAGATATTATCTTTTCAACGTCAAACGTGAATGCAGTGATATTCAAACTATCTTACACCAGCTATCATTCAAAACTTGAGGAGAAAGTTTTTTTCTTTAAAATTTGCTTTCTCTGAAAATTTATTATACATTTTCATCCATCAATTTAGATTATACTATAAACGGACCTAACGTCCTATTGCTGGGACTCAGAGCCTTAATAAACAAGGAGATAGTGAAAACTAACTAGATGCGGTAGTAGACATTAGTTATCGGTAAGTTTCTTAGTGGAACAAATAAAACTTTTCAAAAAATTTTCTGTCACAAAGTTTTTTAGAGTTATTTACTACGGTCATATCATTGAAATACATTTGTACATATTTTTTTTTATAAATCGCAACCATAATAAACACTTGTGTACTATATTCGGTCGACGCGAACTGCCTGACTACGAAAATTAAATTTTTATGAAAAATAATGTCTTGTATCATGGTTTGATCAAATTTCATTGTAATATATACTCAAAATTTCTAATACGCTTTTGTAATGATTAATATTAGTAATCCTACACAAGTTAACTTATTTAAAATCAAAACTCTATCTGAAAACAAGTGGAATAATTCTATACGGCGCCGTTACGATGCAAAATTGGAGGCTTTACCATTCACCAAACATTCTCACAGCAGGTCCGTACGTCACATGCGATAATATCGCAACAAATTGTTGTTACGACGCCACATTCATATTCGGTGTTGCCTGCTTCTTATCCGATCCGATAACCGCCATCGTATTTTGACGACGTTTTAATAATAAAATGTCGTTAGAAGTAACTGCTGTAAACAGGGAAATTAATCGGGCCAAAAAGCTGAATGCATACCCCTTGAAAACTTCGTAAAAACTGTAGTGAACGTCCAGCGACTAGTGATAATAATGATAAAGTTAATTATAAAGGAGATGAAGATGGTGAAGATGACGTCGCTGATATTATACAGTTAATAGTAATAAGCACACTATCTATATAAAGCAAGCAAGACGGAATAAGAAATATTGATAATAAACAAAATATTAAATCCAGATGTCAACTGTATTCTTTCAATGATATTTCGCGAACGGACAACATTTATAGAGTGAGTTATCAATATAAGTTTCACATCAATACAAAGGGGAGATTGGAAAAGGAAATGGGATTTCGTCGGATGAATCAGTATTCTATACGGTCCATAGGATGCCTGAAAGAGAATTAAACTTGTGAATCGAAGGTATGAAGATGTTTATCATTTTTGACCACAAAAATATATTGAAATCAAAATATATTTCTTAAGTGTAGCGTAAGTTCATAAGCTTTGTTCATCGTTTGAATTGTATATACATTTTCATTATCAACCATGTAGTTTGTATATATTTGGCAGTAAGCCACATGGCCAGAGGGGTAACTGTACAGGATATGCTTACTGTATTTTGTGCAGTACGCAATATTTCCTGCTCTATATTTGGCAAGCTGCGACTACGATTATGTTCTAGGAACAATAGAGGATGCATTGTCGTATATAGAGTTACGACGTGAAGTCTCACTTTTAATTAGAATTAGAAAATAATATTGAGGTATAAAGTTTTATATATTTTTTTATCTTACACTAATTTGATTATATGTTATATCTTCTCAAGATTTAATGGTTTTGATATGATTATTAAAAAACACACAACTTCAACAATGTATTTGGATAGGAATAACTGTTTACTGTATACTGTTTTTTCAAAGCAGTTAGACATGTATATTTTTATAGGTTGATATGTAATTACTTTGAACGTTATTATTTTTTATTTCATAAAACAAGACAAACAAAATGTTTAACTGAGTACCTATTTACAAGCCAAAACATGTATATATGAGACAGGGACTTCCGTGTTAATAGGTAAGGGATATACATGTACATAGTGTGTAAGGGTTCTACACAACAACTCACGGGACCTAAGCCTACCTCACCCGCTTGTGGTGCATCCTGCTAATCAACAAACGAGGCTTTGGCTTTCCACCAACCCACGTTGTGCCAGCGTGGTGGCGTTGCCCATATCTCCCATTATTGAGAAGGCTTATGTCCAGCCAAAAAAACATTGGAGTAAGAAACTGGAAGCAAAAAGCCCTAAACAGATCGGTCTGGAGAGATTTACTTGACCAGGC
>DWLS01003800.1:0-15092 GCA_018246255.1 Pachliopta kotzebuea | reverse complement strand
GTTTAACGGAGTATACAATCCCAAATTTGTACGGGCCCTTGTATTAGAGAAAAGATTATAGCTGTTACACCTAGGAATATGTCTGGGAATAGTTATGTTTAACTTGGATAAGAAGTTCGGTTTATCATAGTGACCGTTGACTATTTTGTACAAAAATATTATATTTAGGAACTGCCTACGTTGTTTTAGACTGTTCAGACTGAAATGATGAAGATGATGATTTACCGGCTGCAAAAGGAGCTGCGATGGCAAGAGACTAACATCAGTATATAGGTCTTGGGACACAGGTCTACCAAAAATATATACATATCTATGTATATATAAATATATATATGAGTATTCATTATGCGAAGGTGAGCAGGTGATCTAAGCTACGTTTGTCTCGCATCGCGTAACATACCAACATCATACATATAAAGTATCCCACAAGGTCTAATGTGGTAAAAACCACATGTACCATTTGTCTTAGTATCAGTATACTATAATGATGGTAAGTACTCTAATACTATGTTAAAGAATTATCCAGCTATAGTCAGTACATATCGTAGATTTTAGTAGGTTCAAATCCCGTGGAAACTTATCATACTTTTTTTTGGGTTTCGTGGTGGAATTCTTTGAAAAGAAACCTGGTTTACGGGGGAGTAAGTCAAGGTTATGCGGAGATTTTTACTCACTAAAACCCAACACGTGAACTCCGTTACGGACCCTACCAAGGACTCCTCAACACAGTGTTGTGATAGTCAGCCCTATGAACTGATTTATGCATTACTCAACACCTTCATGTGTACTAACACAATGGCAAGAGACCACATCCAGCCATGTACCTCCTCGGAGTCCTTTACTGAGCAATAAGAACCGTTAACTTAACCACCCACCACCCCAAAAGCTTCAACCTATACTACCTCAATAATATACTAGGTTCGTACGCTTTACCACCACAGACCACATCCCCACTTAACACCAGGTGGGTTCTGACAACGAAAAATAAATCTTGCTTTCACATCAGATGCATGATATCTTTTATTGGTGGTAGGTCTCTCTTTTCGGAGATTGTCTAGTTCAGTGTTTCTTGTTCCCAGGTCCTATATAGTAAAAAATGTCCCCCTCGGACCTCGTGATTTTTAACAAATACCCCCAAAAAGCAAAAAAAAAAATGCAATAAATTATATTATCAATTTTTTAAAAGAAACTTTCAGATTGCTCTCTAAATGACACAATTGCCCTACTGGGAAAAATTGGTCTAGGTATATACCACCGCAGTTCTTATTGCCGCTAACAAACAGTTCTGTGCAAACATTACTGTGTTCCAGTTTGAAGTGTGTGGTATGCTAGTGAAATTACTGGAGTAACGAGATTTATCTGGTCTTAAGGCGAGCCCAATTTAGCGCTGTGGATACCATTTAACCTTTATGGGAAGAGAATCATTTCCCATCAGGTCAATACTGCTATCGTCTGATCGAAAAATCTTCTTAAAACTCTCTTCCTTATAAAAAACTAAACACTTCACTCAAAATCATGTGATGTTAATTAACAATGAGGTAGATGGTGAAGTGTGGTCATAAAGAATACTCATAGTCACAGCCGGAACATAGCGTTGTTGTTGCAACAGGCACGTGGTCTCGGAATAAAACTGAGTAGTAAGAGTGTATTCATTGAATACAATTTCATCATTATCATGTCAATATCACGTCACTATCACTTTCCATCACTCGCTCTGGTGGCCGGTCTTGCAACGTAACTAAATCTTTAACCTGTTAACATACGAGAGCTGGAGTTCGACGACTTTTACTTTCACGTACGGTGTGATAGGCGGCACAAGTAATAACAACACGTAAAGGATATAGAAGAAAAATAATAGAATTAAAAAAGAAAGAGATTATTAGTATCAAAGAAAGATATAAGAAGAAAGGAAATAAATTAAAATTGAAAAGAGAACGATCGAAAAGATACCTTGCCTTCTGAGGGAAGACAAGGTTATGTGGAGATTTTTATCCACTAAAACCCTCCCTCGGTGCTCGACCTCAGCGTTTGGAGAAGTCACTGAATCTACCGACGTTAGTCAATGCTTAGCCCACCCTATCCAACAGGGGAACAATAGAAAAGGCACAGTGCTTAGTAGCACCACACTTGACATGTTATAGTCACAGGTTTGATTCCAAAAGAAAAGCATTCCAAGATTTCTAGTTCTTTAAGATTTGTAAAGGTCGTTATTCAAGAAGTTCAATGTTATGAGGAAGTACTACTTAAGAAGCCAGTGCCAATGTTCAAATGGACCACCATCACATTCCAAAGAATTATTTTCTATTATGAATAAATCATTCAAAAAGAACTAAGAAAGCAGCTCAATGCATCATAATCATACCTCAAAACTTAATGAGGAAATTTATAACTTTAACACCAAATAAGTCCATAATGGGGTAAGGTTGACCTTAAAAGGAGTTTGTGACAGGGTCGAAGACCTCGCGGACACTTGTCGAGTTCATCGCCACAATAAAAGCCCACGCAGCCGATTACAAATCGGAAGGAGGTACATCTCAAATAACTATTATTTAATTGCTTAAACTAGTTCATAAATCATCACCATCATCTTAGAGTAACTCCTTTATTTTGGAGCTATACTTAGTAAAAACCACTGCAGTTAAATTTAATTTGAACCTAGAGGATGTACATTAGTATATCATTTACTTCCTACTAGTTAGAGCCTCCGACAAAAGAAACATATTTTATAGGTAATGGGTGAAGAGATGGATTAAGTTGTCTCCAGAATATACCTTGCTTCTGTGAGAAACTAAAATCAAAATCCTATAAGGGGTTCTGCATTAGGAGGGACATTTAACTCAGCACACTGAAGATGACCACCGAGGAAGTTATGATAGGTAAAAATTTCACATAACCCTGGCTTCCCCCCAGGTATCTTACGAAGTTCACACTAGACAAAAATAAAGAATAGTCCTCGGGATCACCCATTGAACACACCGGATATACTAAAGCTGACATGAGATCACTTCAGATATACAGTTCTTCTTCACCACTTAGAGTGTGATAAGGACTGAAGATCATTCTCAACAGGCAGGTATTCACTTATTCATATTTAAAAAAGTTAGAGGTCAGTTTACTTCAAAAACAGCTTGCAGTAGTAATATTTGCCATAAGTGTCTTATCAGACTTGTCAAAACATTGGCCGCATGTGCCAACACAATCACCGATATATCTTAACAATACACAGTGATATGGAAATGCATCACCAGCGATAACATTGTTTACTGCACCACATTATTACAAAGAACATTAGTGTAATCAACATTACAAAATTACAATACACAATAATATATTTCATACACTTACATAAAAGTAAGACAATGGTAACAATGATAATATTACAGTGCTTTTTTGGGATAATGTACACAGCATCATTTACTTGCCATCTAGAGACATACAATATAAATTCTCATTGCCTCAGTAATACCACTAGCTACACTACCCTTAGACCGATAGTCTCGGGTTATCAATAATAGGACTAAGGTAAGCCCTTGCCGTAGAAAGAGAGTAAGATGATTTTGAAATTCACAGGCTGTGTTTTAGTATAAATCCCTCAACCCTGACTTCCCCCCAGTATATACAATTAGTATAACACCAACTAATATCACGTGCTTTAAGACATGTATCAAATCGAGCAGACATTAACCTTAAAAAAATGCTACTTAGCTCAGTCTTCGGTTTCGGATTCTTCAATTGTAATTGTCAATTATTATTTTACTTATATTATTTTAATCATCATCACTGTTTAAATCACAAACTTTATCAACTCTTTCATCATTGTCTCCATCACCACATTAAAAAAAAACTTCCCTCCCTGAAGCAGAGCTTTTGAAAATTTTCACCGAGAAAACATACAGGCAGAACAGATCAGGCCTGTCTTAGATCTCTCTCTCACCTTTCATTTTATTATTAAAAAAATTTATATATTAATATACGCAAATATATATCTATATATAGAAATATGGACATCATCACCAGCAAATAGATATCCACTGCTGGACGTAAGCCTTCCAATAGTCGGAAGATTTGGGCAGTCTCCCACCACGCTAGCTCAATGTGGGTTGGTGGAAAAAGAAACTCCATATTATATATATACGTAAACATATATACATTAATCTGTGTGTATATATATATACAAATATACACAGATAAATAAGTGTATGGAGACAAGTCTAATAAGTATTACACTATATATAAGTATATGCACTATGTTACTGTTAACTTTTAACTAAATAATAAAGACATCTTTGATTTTTAAAAAAGACTAGACTGACTTTTTAAAAACAAATCAAAAACTAATTATCCTCAATGGAATAGATTCCTCATTGTAAACTACAGCATTAAATACTAAAACATCAGACACAGCACCAGAGCCGTCTCAAAGCAAAACCATCTAGTGTTTACATAAGTAATAAATATTCAGATTTTATTACACAACTTGTTCTAGATTCATTCATTACTTTAGAATACGCTACACACTAATTAATATACAAAATGGAAACTCCTCATAGTCATCACTCACAAAATAAATATTAATATGCAGTAAGATACTAGTAGTCAATGTTTTTTATTGACTTTTATATAATTTTTAATTTAACAACGCAAGAGACCAGCAAAGTACCTGATGGTAAGTGTTAACACAACATGGCACTGCTTAAGATAGTATACTCAGCACCACATTGCACTCCTCACCTTGAGACAAAGGTGTTAAGTATCATTACCCCAGTAATTTTAAATATAGCACCCTTCTAACCGGGATAAAGTAATATCTGCACAGCATTGCCTAATGGTTTGAACACCGGTCTTCCACTCTGAAGGTACAGGGTTCGAATCCAGCCTGCACCAAGGAATTGTTCAATTTCTGTGCATTTAGTATAACACCAACTACTCCAAGGAGGATAGCTGGACGTGGTCCCCGGCTGTCGTGTCAGTATATGTGCAGGTGTTGGGGACTGTATGATTCAGTCCCCAGAATGAGCTATGCCAGGATAGTATTAGAGAAGCCACGGTTGTGTTCACAATGGAGATCCCGTGACCTCTCCTGAGGACAACTCCTGTGGGGGTTTTAGTGGGTAAAATCTCCACCTAACCTTGACTTCCCCTCAAAAGGCAAGGTATCTTTTCAAAGATTTTCTAAATGAAAAAAAACAAACATCAACTAATATCACAGCACTATTCGTCGGCACAAATAGAAACTGTAGTGGTACCTACTTATATAGTAAATGGAGACCTACTACTAGTAAATATTAAAATAATAATGAAAATAACTTACGTTTCCCAGTTAAATGTCGAGGACTAAGTGGTGGCCTATCAGGGTACGAGCTCGTCAGGTCAGAGTCATTCACCAATGTATTGTTATTGTAATTCTTAACACTCTCAGCCCAATCCTGAATCCAGGTTTTGTCACCCTTGCACCTGTTGAGGCTCATATAAGACAACTTGCCTACAACCTGATCAGGTGTTATGTCTGATGACACCCCACTATCATCTCTTAAAGCCTTTTGTGCTTTCTTCAAAGCACTGCTTTCGAATGTGGCTTCTTCAAATGTAAGACCTTTACTGCTGGGTAATGATACAGGGACGGAAGACTCTCGCGACAACCTGTGGATGTAATCAGTCTGATCTATTTCCGATTTTGTAAGGCTACAACGCCTCCTAACAGGCATTTCTACTTTAACAGGGTTTTTCATACTCAACACCCCTGAAGTTGTAACGGATGTGAAACTTCCAATGTCTTGGTCCTCACCAATTTTGGTGGGAGGCTTGGGGAACGTTTTCTCAGTTATAGTCCGAACCCTGTTCTTAATTTTCTCCAAATAACTTCTGGTTGATTTTATCTGTTTAGAAGTTTGCGCTGCCAAGTCAATTTCATTAGGAGATTCGTAACAGCAAGATATTTCCAAAACATTTTTATCTTTGGATACTTTACTAGGGATTTCAAAGGCTGTGTGAGTGGCTAAGGGGCTACGGAGGCCTGTCTCTCTTCGTGGTTCTTTTGTTATTACCCTTTGTAGTATCGGAAAATCAAAAACTAGTTCCGGATCTCTTTCCTTGTCACAGTGTTTACTCATAGAGTTGTCTATAGCTTCTTTCAGCAGGTCTGCACCAAATGACCTGTCTATACTCATTCTAGCCTTCTGTTCTTCTGTGTAATTATCACATTCTATAGTATATGTTCCTGTTGATGAATTATTAGACTGCCGGTCAATATCATCATCAATGAATAGCGGCTGTGGTTTTGGTGGACACTTTTTGAACAACAAGTCTGGGGTTTCTGACATAGCCCTCACTTTGTGGATTGAAGGGCTTTTGGAAGGTTCCGGTGTAGATAATCCATTATCTGGTGTTAAGATATCTAATTCTGGACTAGAGATATCTGTTAACATAACAACCTCTGGGCTCTGATCTATAATATCTTCCACATGTTTCTGATAACTAAGATTGTTATAACTGGGTGTTTTATGTATAGTTGACACATAAGAGCTGTTGGAACTCAATTGAAGGTTCAAACTATTACGAGTAGTAAAATTCTCACTTCTAGACATAATGTTATCAACTATTGGACTTTTAGATGGTTTCCTTAAATGAAATGGTTCCACTGTTGGTGATTTCATAGACCTATTGATTACTGGACTTGTTATGAGAGTCTTGTCTACATTCTGTGCAAGGGGACTGCTTCTAATTTTCATAGAGTTTGACACTCCACTGTCTTCCTGATCCGAAGAAAAGTAGCCTTCAGAGTTGTACCCTTGAGCTTTCCTCGGCAGTTTCGCACTCATTGGCGGCCGAGCAGCAGTCGGGCTTTGCCTAGTAGAACCAGCAGACATCGACTGCACCCTCTGATGTCGCGCTTGGGATTTCTTTGCTAGCTCCTCGAGCCGACGGTTATCGAACTTCTTACTTTGGCCAAAGTCAACGGTAAACGCCATTGGATTAAGTTTAGGGCTCGTTGGCTCCGACCTACCCTGACCTGCCTCAACGGCATCATTTTTCTCTCCCTGATTGTCCGATGAAGAGGTTCCCTCGTCGCAAACGGTGCTCTGCCCTTCCGATAAAGGGCTGGAAACGTCGTCGACACTAACACTCATATTTTCAAGGATTTAATGACATCATAACTCACGAAAATCACCGCACTTTCGCAATTATTTCGTTTCACTTCTATTTAAAAAGCTAAGAAAATAAAGCACAGATTTTCTAGAAAAATTATATAAAGAATCGATTCGAAAAGTGGAACGAGAGCCCAAATAAAAAAAATAAAACACGAACTTCGCCTACAACATTCGTTCGCGGCTCACACGCAGGACTGAACTACCGACAATAAATCCTACGTTCGACGTGCCTGCAATCGGCTCTTCATTTCCTTTGTCCTACTTTGTGTAACGCTTATACTACTCTGGCAACATTTAAAAAAATTCATAACAATTTTCAATCGATTTATATTATTCAAGACTTTTAAATAATATACAACATTATTAATCAATAATATTTTTTCGTAATTTTATAAAAATATTTTTTAACAATTAAGATTAAAATATTACAAGACATCTTACGAAATGACATTAACGACCAATAATTTTTTATAACCTCTGTTTGTATATATACTATCATTAGCCGATTTATGTCCACTACTGGACATAAGTCTGCTCCAATAGTGGAAGGCCATTTATAATAGACATTTTTAGTTTGTGATATATTCTTATAACATTTACTTTTTTATTATAATCTTTATTCTTCACTAATAAAATTCAAATTTATTGGTTAATATTTTGTCTGCGCATACTAACGAAGTACTAGGATGTAAAGAGAACTTTTTTATTACCCTTATGAACTTAAGTTACTTAAACAATACAATACTTAAAAAATATGAATATTGTGTACACTGTTGGCATTTTGATAAATAAAGCAAAAAAGAAAAAACAAAAATTCTTTAATTATTTTACAAAGCTAAATTTTATGTATGTATATATATCATTTCCTTTTTCTTAAATAATGAATAATGAGTAATAATTATAATTTATTTGAATTATTCGTATAAATAAATACAAAGTAATAAGTTATTCTTGTTTTGCTAAATCGGAATGAAGTTGTCAATTGTCACATTGTAACCACAGACTAAATTGAAGAAATAGTGTGGACGCCAGTGAGGAAAATGGCAGATGCGGGATTTTCCGTAGACGGAAAATATTATTCTGCCTTAACTCACGATGGGAGACTTAGGATATGGGATACAGAAACTAATGTTCTCAAACAGGAGTACACACCTGACCTGCATTTAACCTCTCCACCTGCTTGCTTGCAATGGATAAATATCACACGATTGGTATGTACGCACGTGGTTTCTTATAACAAGTTAGCAGAATCATAATAGTCGCAGGGTGTCTACACAACATTCAAACAGCACAAGATCATGTTTTGAGGAATACACTACAAGAGACCTATGTCCAGCCGTGGACGTTTATCGGTTGAAATGATGATGAATATTATATATAAGTACATATTTAAATTGGATCTGCCTGCAATGATAACTTAAAAATAATAATATTTATTTAATTACAGACAACTCAGGTCTATTACAAGTTAGCAATACAATAGTTACTTAGATCTATGTTAGTCTTTAACTTCTAAAAATTATTTAGTCCTTGTGATTAAAGTCCAGAGTAGGGGAATATCATGCCTGTCAACAATCACTCCTGAGTTCTCCTGAGTAATGAGGCCGACTTTTTTCGTCAGATTGCATTAAACCCATCTGTGTGCTGCTCCACAAATATTTTGCGATGTACTGTAGAAACAAGGCAGCCACAGAATCACTATAAAGGCATTATTGTATAGTACTGACAGAACATTGCAGGGCCTTTGGTTATATATATTTAAAGCATAATGTAGTAACATGTATTAATCTTAAAAAGAATCATTTGGTAATTATTTCAGGTCACCTCACAAAAGGGTGCAAGAAGAAAATCAGTTAGCGATCAAGAGATACAAATAATAGCATTAGGTACAAGCAGTGGAAAGATTTTATTATACTCTGTAGCTCAAGGGAAAGTTGAAACGGTGTTGAATGATGAAAAAATTAATCATATACACAATAACAAAGTTAAAAGTTTAGATTGGCACAGAAAGTATGGCCTCTACAGTTGTACCGGAAATAGTACAGTACAAGAATGGGATCTACAGAGCGCATCTGTTAGAAATAAGTACAATATAAATGTTGATAATAAGAATAAACAAACCAGCGGTATTAGTGCAATAAAGATCATTCCACATAATGAGGTTAGTCAATTTATTTCCAAAAAAAAATTTATATAGAAAACAAAATATTACTATACAAAATAATTAAACCAATATGGAACTATGGTATACAATTTTGGAGATCAACAAGTCATGGCAATAATAAAATATTACAAAAATAAAAGTACAGAATCCAGAATAAGTTACTGGTGGTAAGTCTCTTCTGTAGGAGAGCCCCCTAAGTAAGTACTGTCACCACTCCTATTTCTGCCACCAGAGAGTATACCACTTACCAACAGGTGTATGTTTTGCTCGTCTCATCACCATGTTAGATAAAAAATAAATATTGTTAGAGGTTTCATACATAAGTATAAATTAAATATAATTACTATGGTGAAATGGGGTCCTATATAATAACTCCTATATAATAAATCATATATAATAACTCAAGCCAACCCCACTTGCTTACAGTGCTGCTTGTTGATCAACAAACAAGGCTTTGGTTCCCCACCAACCCATGTTGGGCTTGTGTTGTGGGAGACGTCTCTAATCCCCTAACTATTGACGGAGGCTTATATTCAGCAATGGAATGTCAATCGGCTGATGATGAATTATTATGATTGAAGTATATGATATATTATAAAAACATTTATAAAACAGTAAATATTCAATCCATCATTTAGTTATTTAATATTGTATATAAATTATGGATTTTTTACTCTAGTTACCAGTAACATAAAAATCCTGTATGTAGATTGTTATAATTGTTTTTAGAAATCATCGGCAAAATACTTAGTCGCAGCGTCGTTCCAACTGAGAATATGGCGCTTACAAGAGGGGCAGGCCACATTAGTGAAGAACTTGGGGCACAATGCAGCGCCACGGGCAGTGTTGTCTCTGGCCTCTGCTGGACAGACCTGTTGGCTAATAGAGGGATCACAGTCAGTAACTATTCATTAAATTTTTTTATTATTCAGTAAGTGAAAGATATAAGCAAGGCGTTTATCTAAAGTTAGATGATACATTTGCTCATAACATAGTGCTGGTTAAGATGGTATATATAGCACCACAGTGTGCTAGCTACTGTAAGACGTTAGGTATTATCTCATTACCCCTGTAATTTCACTAGTATACAGCACTTCAAACTGGAACACATTAATTTTCGTATAGTACTATTCAGCAGTAGAAATAGTAACTGTAATGGTACCTACCTAGATGGTCTCCGGCAACAGAAATCTGTAATATATATTCATCACTATTCTCTTCCAGAAACGAACGCCTGTTATCATTCTGGGATGTGACGATAAGAGAAGAGGAAATACCAGTGAATGGAGATGAACCAACACCAAACAAGAGACAGCGGAAGAAATCAATCAGTAGTGCTCCACTGGTGCCGACTCCCACCTACAACTTCGTCCTGGAGGATGCTCCCAAGATTATTGATGTGAATGTTGAGACAGAAGATGATGGCACAAAGCTGCAGCTCGCTGCAGCCACTCGAAGTGGAGTTGTACATTACTATGGACATAAACTAAATGGGTAAATATTTCTTTCATAAAAATTAAGCCTATCAAATTAAAGATACTAGAGCTGGTGTAATAATTGCAGAAATTAATATTCTGTGCTTGAAGGGAAAAGGCACCGCCAGCATCAGCTCCAAAGACACACATTGTTAAATTTCATCGAAAGTATTGTTGTTTTACACAACTTTGCCAGCTACTACCCTTATATTGTAAATCAGCCATCATAACAGTATCAAATTTATGGCTGTCATAATAACCATAACAGAACTGGAGTGGTCTGAACAAGCATGCTCCATCATCTTCATTCTCATTATACTTAACACCATGTGAAATTGGAGTCAAGTTATAACTTCAAAATATGCTAAACTACATAGGAGCTCTACGAAACCCATCAAGCCATCAGTGACGGTGCAAGTGACTACAGCTGGTGCTACTCCTCTCCCCCTGCAGTGCTGCCGGCTGACCACCACTGGAGACATGCTGTTGGGATACTCAAACAGTACTGCACTTATGTTCGAGAGAGTTGTAAGTTTATTTATGGTTATAATATTCTTTATCGAGTCGTAATAACATAATCATTTTAATACACCCCTTTCACTCCTCTAGTACCCAGTTCGAATCTTGCCTGCACCAATGAATTGTTCAATTTACATGCAATTAGTATAACACTAACTAATATCACTTATCAATGTCTACTGCTGGACACTTCACTAGTAGTTGGAACTTTACTAATGGTAGAGCTGTGTTGGAGACAGATCAGGGAGGTACCACCGCAGCTCCTAGTGCAGCCAGCAAACAGTACTGTCGGAGCATTACTGTGATCCGGTCTGGAGGGTGCTTTATGCTAGTGATATTACTGGGGTAATGAGACTTAACACCTTATGTCTCAAGTCAACAAGCCCAATGTGGTGCTGTTTATACCATCTTAACCAGCGCTTTGTTATGGGCAAGCTTATCACTTACCATCAGGTGAATGTACTTAATCAAATAAAAAATTTTTGTACATAAAAAAAATAAATTCCAATCGTTTGTCTTAAAAAATTAATAACTATGTATATTAATTATAATAAAATAAACCTAATTCAATAGACACATAGGTCCAGGTCTCCTAACAATGGTACATGCTATCAACTTCTGCTAGTCTGCCCTGCTACATAACTACTTGTATTCCAGACACCAGATTTGAGCACAAAAACCCAGGTCCTCATACGGGGTGATGCTAAAGAAAGCAAGAGGAAAGCGAAGCAGGTGAACGAGGTAAACAAAGTGCGGTCCGATCAGAAAACCGATGACGTCACGTACGTTGAGCCGATGGGCGGTGTCACCAGGAAGCGGACGACGCCCGGCGGACAGGTTAGTGGATGTGGCCTTCGAACGAACTTAGTACCTCGAGCTAGATAGAGTATGCTAAATACATGGTGGTGAAACAGGATGGTCACCTGATGGTAAGTGATACGTAAATAAGATGATGTACACAAATTACCCTTGTCGGTAACACAGCAATGGTGATTCCGGTGCCTCAAGTGTCTGTAAGTAATTGCTTACCATCAGGCTGTATGCTTGTTTGTCACTTTACTGGTATAAATAAAAAAAAACTACGAGCTCGTCACCTTGACACAAGATGTTACCTGCGTCTCTCATCCTAGCCACAATACCACATGGTGGTGGAGTCAGCTTTCCTTATCTTTTTCCTCCATTTCCTCTATCCTTGACATCACCATGAGTCCCTTGGCATTCTCACATATCTATTAATATTTTTTAATTCGTCTTGGCTCTGTCTGTCTTCAACTATCGAGCGATAAAAGCCTAGTGCTTTGAACGACCACCTTCAGTACCGAGGGTACCGGGTTCGAATTCGGCCTGCACCAAAGAATTTTTCAGTTTATGTGCAGTTAGTATCACGTACTATGACTAGTACAAGCTAATATAACGTGCTCTGGCGGTGAATGAGAAGATCATGAGGATACTTACATATCTATGTGATGATTATCCGCGGACGGACTACTATGTGGAATGGAGAAGACAATGCCAACACCACTACATTGTAAACTGACAAGGACGTCGTCGTGTGGTTCACTGCACATGGTGACCACGACCAACAGTCAGGAAGAATATAGACCCTAACGCTTTAAACCTCATTTATTTTAGGTGGAGGTGACGATGGAGGCGAGGCTGGCCAACTTAGCGTTGGACGTGAAAAGTAGAGGAAAATCGGCTGTCAACCAGAACTACACCAAGTTGCTAATGCAGGGGCTGCACTCTAAAGACAAAGGGTAACTTGTTTAAATTTATTCAGATTATCATGTACATTATCATCAGCTGCTCGACCTCCTCTGCTGGACACAAGCCTTTTCTAATAGTGAGGAGATTTAGCCTGTCTCCGACCACACTGGTCCAATGCGAGTTGATGGGATGCCAGAGCCTCGTTTGTTGATTAGCAGACTGCACCGTGAGCAGGTGAGGTTGGGTCTTGTGAGTTGTTATGTAGAACCCCTTGTATATTATATTGTGTAAAGAATCATCATCAACAGTCTGCTGCAGTCCTCTGCTGGACATAAGCTTCTCCCAAGGAACGCCACATAGCACTTAGTGTAAAGGATATTAACAGGGAATTAATTTTTCAGAATAATACTGACGGTGTTGCAGAAGGACGATCCCGGTGTGGCGTTGAGGACCGTCTCGCAACTGCCAGCGGATTATGTGCCATTGTTATTGGATCAGTTGGCGGACATGGCTACAAGGAAGACCAGCCAGTAAGTTGTTCATATCATCATCAGCCGGTAATCATCCACTGCTGGGCATAGGCCTTCCCCAATAGTAGGTGATTGGGCCATCTCTCACCTCGCTAGCTGAATGCAGATTAGGAGGTTGCCAGAGCCTCGTTTATAGATCAACTGTTGAGGTTGGCTTGTGTTCCGTGAGTTGTTGTATGGTACCCTTTACATCCCATGTTCATTGAAGACCATATAAAGTATATGATGGGTGTGTTTGCTTGTAGGTGCGCGTGCGTGTGCGCATGGCTGACGGCGACGCTCCGCGCTCACGCCGCCCTGCTCCTCGCCGCGCCCCCCGCGCGCCTCACTCACCTTCTCGCTGTACTCACACACAGGTCAGAACCATAACATTATCATACTGGTAGGTCTCTGTTGGTACAGACCGTCTAGGTTAGTACCACCGTAGCTCCTATTTGTACATTTCTACAGAATATATAATCTAGATTATGGACGACGTAACTTTTTAACGTTACTGGGACGTCTGTAAAGAAAGAACTCTGCCTGAGCTGGAACGGCTGTTTAATGTGTCGACTGTCTGCAGGATAAACCTGAGGATGAGGATTGACGGAACAGGTCCGTTTTTACAGATCATTTCGAAATTTATCTAAATGTAGGTAGATATGTAATTCACTGGCGGTAGGTCTCTGTTGGTACAGACCGTCTAGGTAGGTACTACCGCAGCTCCTATTGCAGCCAGCAAATAGTAATGTGCAAACATGACTGTGTTCCTGTTCGTAGGGTGCTGTAGCTAGTGAAATTATTCCGGTAATGACACTTAACATGTCTCAAGGCGACGCGCAGTATGGTGGTGTGTATACCATCTTTACCTTTGCGTCGGTGTTACGTACCAAAAAACACTACGCAAATTGAAACGACGCAAAGCAAAAAGAGAATTTCTTTAGCAAACCATTTAATGATCGAATATAGGTTCCAGGCTTACGAAAATACTACCTTTTAATAATAAAATTGGACAAAGTAAATTTTTCAAACTACAATAATATACAAAAAACGTATTAATTTAAACAAAATAAACCACATATCCATTTAATTTATGAAATTTAAAATTAAAATCAATCACTGTCTGATGAGTCACTAGCGGCTGTTGTCTTAGGTCGGTTTTCTTTGACAAAAGATTGGTCCAAGGTTTGTTGAACAGTTTTTTTTTTTTTCAACGAAAGATAAATTTCCTTGTAGCAATTTATATTCGTAGCTACCGCCCGGGACACTTTTAAACTTTTTCCACGGTTACGAACATTTTTAAAAAAAAAATCCATAGCTTCAACAATCAAACACATCGCTTCAGAAATTTGTTTGGAGGTTACATTTTGTTCTTTGGAGATTTCTATTAAACGGTCACTCTCATCGGCAATAGTTCTTCATTCGAGAATTCTTTGTTGTGAGAGATTAGCAATTCATTTATGTTTTTTTTTTTCGGATGAAGTTCATTTATGTCTCTCTTTTCATTCCTCCACACACTTCTTCTTTCTACTCAAAATCTTTTACTGTGTACGCTGTGAAGCTATGGAAC
>DWLS01003799.1:0-15093 GCA_018246255.1 Pachliopta kotzebuea | reverse complement strand
AAACAAAAAAAAAAAAAAAAAAAAAAAAAAAAAAAAAAATAATAATTTATAGAATTTTTTGGGAAGCGTTGAATTAAAATAACGTAGTTCCAGGGGCATAGAAAAAATTTAGTCAAAAGTGGGACAAGGTTCCATGAAGGTTGGAATACACACGGAATACACTTGTAGTTACCACCGCAGCTTGTACTTCTACCGTCAAGTAGTAATCTTCAAACATTACTGTGTTGTAAAGGATGCTGTAGCTAATGAAATTCCGAAGCAAAGAACCGTAACACTTAATGTCTCAAAACGACGCAATGTGATTCTGTGTATACCATCTTAACTAGCTATCTACATTGCTATTGACAAGCGTATTACTTACCATCAAGTGAACGGCTAATCTTGATGTACAGTAGAATAAAAATTAATATCGTAATAAGATTTAGTCAAAAATTATAACAGGATTTAAAAACTTTCTTCTGCTAGGAATCTCTCATGTGAAGATAGTAAACATGGCCATGAAGACGTAACCAGTAATTCTTCGGGAATAGCTGGTTTCTTCACTGAAGTTTATATCGTTGCCAAGTGAATTGTTACGTCTCGTTACCGTAGTAATTTGACTAGCATACAGCAGCCTTCACAACACAGTAAGGTGCGTATATTACTATTTGGCGGTAGAAATAGGAGCTGCTGTGGTAACTACCTAGACCGTCTCCGACGACGGAAACCTATCACAAGTCATTCATTGCTGTTCTTGTGGCGTACTCTGTTCTATATTTTGGGGTCGCGTGGTATGTTACCATCCTCGTATTGTAAATGTGACGCCGGAACACAGCAATGCATTGCTGTGTTTCAGCTGACAACATTAACCTAAAAGGCTTATTCATGTTGAAAAACCTTTTTTGAATAATAATTACGTAAATGTAACCGAACGTTATCGACACAGCGATGTAGTCATCAATGACTACATTTTTTTTCTACGAGGCGAAGCATAATACGTTCACCTGATAGTAAGTGATACGCTTGTACTTATGGCGCTGGTTAAGATGATATACCCAGCACCACATTGTACTTGCCTTGAGAGGTAGTGTTAAGACTCGTTACCGCAGTAATTTTATTTACTTAAAAACTAAATGCTACAATCACACGTCAGTGGTTGCTTATCGAATTTTTTAATTCCCTTGGTGATGTTTGCTGATGGTAGCATGTGGATGGTGAATTCAAATATTCTCACCATCAAGAGAGAACACCTAGACGTAGCTTCTCCTGTTATATATAGCAACATACTGGACTCATGAATTGGTAAACCATGGTTTACCGATTGACTCCAAATTTGCAAGGTCTGTCAGAACTAGATCTCAGAAGGCTGAACTAATGATAAGTGGAACTTCAGAGCGTACCAATTCCACCTTCAAGGTCGGCAACGCAGTCACGACTCCTTGGGTGATGTGACTGTCCATTGGCGTCAGTCATCACTTTCCACTATCTATACTGTTCCTGGTTCGCCATTTTCTCGATAAAAAAGTGGTAGATCTTTAATATCATTCATGTAGTTACCACCTCAGCTCGTATGTCTACTGCCAAACAGTCACCATCAACAACCTACAGCAGTTTACTGTTGGACAAAGACCTTTCTCAAGGAAAGCCACATTGCCCGTTATTCGGCTATGCGATTCCAATTACTACCAAACAGTCATCATCATTATCATTTCAACCGATGGACGTCCACTGATGGACATAGGTCTCTAATAAAGAACTCCACAATATACAAATTAATTATTTGTTTTTTTGCAAAACAGTAACTTGCAAATATTACTATGTTCCGATTCTACTGGTGACTAGATTAACGACAATTAATATCTAGTCTTCAACATTACATTCTGCAAATGCTGTAGAAGCGAATTAACTGGCAATTCCCTAGAGTTTCATATTTCTTTTGAGTTTTTGGGAATTCATTAAATTTTTATGTACTTTTGCCTTTCGTAATGAAGTAATGAAAAATGTCTCTAAGACTTTAAATTAATAAATGCTAGTATATTTCATTTATTCATCACATTGATCTGGTAAGTTTTCGCAGTACGCCTGATATGACTGTTATACGTTTTTGTAATAATGAAAATTACGGTAATCCTTCTTTGTCGTGGTCAACAGACTTCATCTGCATGTGTAATTTAATAGTTTGAAGATAAATAGATTTCTTTTTAATAATAAAAAAATCATGTGACTATCCAATAAGTATGTGCGAAAATTATTTTACTTCGTGAATATATTGACGATGGATTCGAATGTATCTCAATGCTGTATACACTGTGTAAACATTTACAAGTATTTTATACATTATTAATAAAAAAAGGTATGATTCTGTATACATATAATAATTGTATATTTATGTATATATATACACTAATAAATGTGGAACAAGAATATAATATTAAGTGTACTCGAATTAAAAACGATAGTAAGTTTCCCCGGCAGCGCGGCACATGGCACCCTCGCGACTCTCTCTCCCCCCCGGCCCCTCTCCCCCCGCGCCGTGACGTCACCGCCCCTCTCCGCCGCCTCAGCGCTCCCCCCGTATCGATCGCGCTCTGCCTCCCCGACACCCCTCTCTGTCCCTCCTCTCCCCCCTCCCGTGCAAGCGAAGTATTCCAGCCGCGCCGCTCGGTATTTTGATTCTCAAATGTAATTCCTGTTGTGCTGCGACACGAGACTATATAATGCGCGCATATTTTTTAATCTGTGCTACTTTAGAAACTAATTTGGTAACAGTTAATATAAATACTAATTCAATATTTAATCTACAATCCAACTTTATTTTAATGTTTTTTTTATATATTTAGCCTAACTATAATATGTGAATGTTTAAAATAGTTTTTAGTCAAGCGATATAGGTGCCTACAGCACAGACTTGCCTAGTGTGGGACCATCGGTAATCAAATGTCAAATTTCGTCATAAGAATAAATCTTTTTTCTTTCTTTCAAACATTGCAATTGTTGCTATAATTACAATCTAACATAATTACTGTTGCTGGGTCTCTGTTGTTACCATCTAGGTATATAGCAGCCGGCGAATAGTAAAATGCAAACATTTCTTTATAATTCTAAATACTTAGTGCATAGTTCCATACTAGCATAAACAGTAATATATCTATTAGTTACTAAGTGATAGCGTCAAATTTATTACAAATTTTTTATAAATACTACTTGTTACAACGAATTGAACATTAGAAATAGCGTCTGTTTCTTATTTGTTAATTTCAGAAAATACTCTAGAACCCGAATGTAATGATAATTGTATTAAATACCTATTTCAAGATTTGGAAAAGAAAATTGAGAAAGGAATTAAGGAAGTTGGAAGCTTTGTTCACATCGGATATAAGTTTTAGTAACAGTACTACAATTTGAGGAACTACTACACTAAGTCATAATTACATATGAATAAAGTTCTTTATTCTTATTATTATTAAACATCGTTTTTAAATATAAGCTGGACATATATGGGGTTCCACATAACAATTCACAGGACCGAAGCCAACCTCGCCTACTAATCAACGAACGAGGCTCTTGCTCCCCACCAACCTGCATTGGGTCAGCGTGGTGAGAGCCAGGGCAAACCCCCTTATTATCAGAGGAGGCTGATGTCCAACAGTGGGCGTTTAGCTGCTTATAATAGAAATATAGACTTAAAAGATTTCCGCGGAATTCATCAACTAACTGCTGAAATTTTAATATGATTCCCAAGTTCCCTTTTGGAACCATGTCTTGCGGAGTTTGGATAATTATCATCATCTTAACCGATGGACATCCACTTCTGGACATAGGTCTCTCGTATAATGTTCCACAAAACAGTCTGGGCAGTGGAAAGGATTTTCCGAACTTGCTTGGCTATAGCAATGTTGTTTTCCGGCTGTACACATATAAAAGCGAGATCATTCTTGGTGACCATTGTGATACTAAAGTCAAGTGTAAGTCATCCTAGATGATTCTAGGTGACCGATAAAAACAGTTGGTGACCGATAAAAATAGTTGAAATAGATTAAACTGTACAGGCATTTAAACTACGCAGCGGTGTCACCAAAGCCGCAGTTATCACATTAGTCGAATTAACCTAAAATGATCGCGCAGTATTGAATGCGACGCAGACGTCTCCGCAACCAGGTGACAAAGCTAATCAAGCATAGAGACTTCTTCCATAAATAACTAATTCATGATAATAATGTTATAAAGCTGCATTAAATTAACTTTTTACTGACATGGAAAACGAAAACACAAATATAAATAACTAAATGTAGAGGACTAAAGTCGAACAAAGGAGAACAGGCTTCGAAATTCTGAAAGTTATTTGTAGGCCATAAGAAAACTTATTGCCATCACCACTAATTTATTCCCATTTCACATGCCGAGGGTAAAATAATAAAGAGGAAACCTTACGTAAAAATTGAAAATTGTGAAGCAAAAAAAATTGTATGTATTCTTCCAAGTATATTTCAACCTGACTTTTTGAATATTTGTACCGAGAACACTTTCGATTTAGTCTCCACGAAAAACATCTACATTGAATTACACGTTGAAAGTCACAAAGCTACAGACAGACAATAATAAAAAGATACAAAAATATAGATGATATTCCAACAAGAAACCTTTTGCCTCGAATAGTTAGGCGTACTTTCTTGGAATTTTTTAAAATAGAAAATATATTAATACTTTCCAAGTATTATTATATATTTTCTTGAATATAGATTGTCACTTGTTAGATGTCTATCTATATGTTCACTTGACGGTAAGCGACATGTTTTATCAATAAGGAATATTCAGAGACACTAATGGTAAACATGGTCTCATGTTATATATTACTATACCTTTAAGCAAATGCGCACTGCAGACAAGGTACAGTTGGAAAGTAAATACCTAATAGCTGGTGAAACTATTGGGCTACGGAGACGTATATCTATTGTCTCATAATAAGGTCACGGCTAAAACCTTCTTCGCATTAGCTTTGTAATGTGAACTTGAAACGTCTCAAAGAATAACGTTAATTCAATTTTAAGGTATTTGTTAGTCTGTGTTAGTAAATTTGTGGAAAACTAAATATAGAGATGATTGTAAAATTAATTTCCAGATACGCCCAACCAGCAAACGATAAAAGGCGACAATGTAAACAACATGCTGCAGCAATCATACCGCCAGCCCCGGGAGTATCAGGGCGCACCCCCCGTGCCCCAGGGTTGTGGGATGTACCCCGGGCCTCCGCCCCACTGGGATGCGCCGGTATACGAACCGGCTGGGGAATTTTCTTGCTTGTGAGTCCTTCCCAGATCTTGATTTGGCTCCTAAAAATTACCTTCCTCAGTTAATTTATCACCTTCCTTCATTTCCTTATACTTTGAGCCTACAATTTTTTCCTTTGGGTTTCAGTTCGTTTCAAACTTTATTATTTTTGCCCGACTTTTCAATCGATTTTTTAGTCTTCGCTTACTAGAGTGTCCAAAACTAGCCCGTCCTTTATTCCTACATCGTCCTTGGCTGCGTAGCGGTGTTCTTGGTTTCTTATAGGTATCAAATTTAAAAGCTTGTCCCAAAGGCGAAATGGTATTAGACGTGATTTTGACACTACACTTTAAGGTAACATTCGTGAGCGTTTTCGCAATTTGCTTTGTGACAAGCCCAAATTTAGAGATTAAGAGTTCATTATTTGGGTGGAATAATTATAATTATTTTTATTTTTCTATTTTATCATTGAAATGTGTAAATTACATAGACATTTGCTCCTATAGATGTTTGTTTACTTGAATAGGCAGTATCCTTCCGGTCTGACTCGCTGTTCAGTATTAAAACGTCTGCGGTGAATTGGCAACGATACTGCCTATCCAATGGAGGATTACTGTTACTGTTTTAGTCTTGAATTATTGTTTTTATAGCAGTA
This sequence comes from Pachliopta kotzebuea, assembly GCA_018246255.1. Lineage (NCBI taxonomy): Eukaryota > Metazoa > Arthropoda > Insecta > Lepidoptera > Papilionidae > Pachliopta > Pachliopta kotzebuea. Next base: position 9,191 of record DWLS01003799.1, on the reverse strand, counting down.
GGTAAGTGTATTTTGTTAGCTTAAAGAAGCCAAGGTGAATGTTAGACTGCTGTCGCTGCCATCCCCTCCCTTTTTGTTTTCCCCCTCGCCCGGGCTGCCTAGTTTTATTTCAAATATGATTTTTAGGTGCCTGCGAGATCTCAGAACCCTTAAATTAATGTTGTTTACATTGTCGCCAGGTATGCGAAATTTCATAATTTGTTTTAGACTATTAGATATTTGACAGGCTGGATCTGTATAGATTTAGTAGTTTCAAAATTTTGCGGCTATAGCCGGTTAAATAATTTCAGGCGATATAATTATGTTGTTAAAATCTTAGATGATGAAATTACTCATTTGTTCCAGTTTGTCGGTCTCAATGAAATAAGTCAACTCGAGTTTCAGTTTGAATTAATCCAAAGATATTCAGACTGGAAATGTGACAGCTTGTATTATAGTAAATACAAACCCATATTTTATGTGTAAATATTAACTGAGAGTTTCTGTTTGGATTCGATATAGTGCGACGTTAGATGTTTTAGGTTTTATTTCCACTATGAAGTCTTCATGTGTACGGATGTTGATTGCATTTGGAAATTCAATAATAAGTAATATTGTTATTAAATAAACCAAATCTATGTGCACATGAAGGCATTCAAGTAGTTTATGTTTTAGTAGCATGATTGTTGTCCGTAGATCATTCTGCCAGGAGTTAGGAAGGAAAGGTTAAAACGGTAAATTTCCACGCTACTTGTAAGTTTGTAAAATATTAGTAATTATTATTTTTTAGATCATTATACTTTACACTACGTACTGCTGACAGGTCTCTCTTGCTACAGACCGTCTAGGTAGATACCACCGCAGCTCCTATTGCAGCCGGCAAAGAGTATAGAGAGAACATTACTGTGTTCCGTTTTAAAGGGGGTTTTACTTCAGTGAAATTACAGGGGTATTGAGACTTTACATCTTCTGTACTGACTTAACATCTTCTCAGGGTAACGAGTGCAATGTGGTGTTGTGTATATTATCCTAACTAACGCCACGTTGTTATGGGCAAGAGAATCATTTACCATCAGGTGAACGTCTCGTTCGATTTGTCGCAGGAAAAAGCAATCATTAAATCTTCACTCTGTTAAAAATTGCTATTTCTTGTTAATAAGAACTTAGCTATACAAATTATTCGCATTTCCTAGAAGTCTGGGGGCTGTTCTTAATTGGCCTGAGTGTATTTTTAAAGTAACAATTCTTCCAAGTACATACGTTTTCAAGTATGTTTTTTTTACTTCACTAATTCTTTTCTGTTCTTTTTGTTGCAGCGGCCCAGATTCCTCAGAGAGGCAGTAAGTATTACATGTTTTAATCATTTTTATAGGACGTGGAAGTTAAAGAATGGAGAGAATACCTTATAATAAAGATTTTTTTCCGTTTTCTAACTATTTTAGTTAAGTAATCATATTTATAAATTGAGTCTTAAAATATGATAGTAATTGTAATTATTAGAGACAAAGTTTTGAATGATTTGAACAAGCAATTGAGAAAACATTTCGCATAACTCAAAATCAATTTTTGTTATTAAAGTGATATATAAGTAAAAATTAAATTATGCGTCTAAGTAAACGATAAAATAATAGAGTGATTAATATACACAATGATGTTACAAATCTCTCCATTTAAAAAAAATCATGTTTTAACATGAATGCACAGATATAACATAAAAAGTACTTCTTCGAATTGATCTAATGGCATTAAGAACAGTTCTATAGAAAGCTAACTTAATCTAAACCTCTTCACATTTGGACTTTTTGTTACAAATCATTTTGTTAGCTAATGTATCACACAGACAACATTATTAAAACTTTTAAATAGTTTCTGAAGTTTGTAATATCATTAAACCCCAATTTATAAACCACAAAAATCTTGTCTGTGGATGGAAATTTAGAAATTAGTGGATTATCTCCATTATAATGTAGCAATTATATAACTAATAAATGTAATATAATGAATCGTAAAAGGCTTTTTTTAATGTTATTTAAAATGATTACTTAAATGTTTCAGGTTGCAAGCGCAAGGAGGACATGGGTTCGGATACCATGGCTTCCCCGAAGAAGCCGCGTTTGGTTTTCACAGATCTCCAGCGGCGTACTCTTCAGGCTATTTTTAAGGTAATCAATTTAATAATCTATAATTCAAGGTTATGTATCTTGTTATAGTCTAACGTGATTTAGTCGAGACATTCGCATAGCTTTTGAGTTTAGAGCTATCAATGTAAAAATCTCGAATATTGGCATTACACAAAGATTGAGATAAGTATATCATCAGTTAAGAGGAATAGCCAAGAAGGTACTAAATGAAAAAACAGCAAATTTCTTTAGTACATACTTACAATAGGTATCTATTACCGTAGTGTCTATTTCTACCCTCAAATATAACCATATATTCCTTAGTTTAAAAATACTGTAAAACAATTTAAAACCTATGCAGTAGTAGTCATTGCTTTCTTTAAATGCTCGCAAAGAGTTTCATAGTGAAATTTATTTGGTTAATAATGTTAATATTCGATATTTCTAGGAGACGAAGAGGCCGTCGAAAGAAATGCAAGTGACGATAGCACGGCAGCTTGGCTTGGAACCGACGACCGTCGGGAACTTCTTCATGAACGCGCGCAGACGGTCTATGGACAAGTGGAAGGACGACGACGCACCGTCCACGGAAATGGAGACGCAATGCGAGAGCCACGACATGGACCACGTGCCCAGCCTCGACTCGGCGGAGTCCGAGGAGGACCACGACGACCAGGAGGACCATCTCTTGTGACGCCGTATACCCCAACACCATCTTCTAGTGCTTTGAAGGCAACTTTAAGTCGGCGGAGTTGCACCACAGGATATCCGTCTCCCGATGCGAGATCTTCAAAAACTATCATAAAGTCCTTTTCATTCACAGCCAAGCCTTCAACGGACTCTGTTTCTGTAAATAATTTAGCTATATCAGAAGCAATGAATAACTAATGCTACTTCGAAATTTTATAGATTTTTGCAAAATTTTGCATATATAGATTATTTTCCAGCGGTTTTGGTTCATGTTGTGTGTTTCAATGATCGTTGTGGGTATCTCGCCGTCGGCTCCGGGGGAACTGCGGCGCAACTTCGAGGAGATGGTGTTAAAGCTTGTAATGGACTTTAGTGCGGCACGGCGGCTGCAGCGGGATGCTGTTGATGAAGTATTGATCTCTCAATATCTGAACGTTTCTAGTCAAACGTAATCGAATAGTTGTAATTAAGTTGTTCTTCGGTACATTTAGCATTACATGTATGTTCGTTTGTTTTTAAGTGTGCGTTTGAACATGCCTGAACACACCGACGATCAGATATTTTGTTTAGTTCCCAACATATTCATAGTCTCTATACAGTTTTTTTATTTAATTACTTAATATTGTTATAAAAAATTTATTATTTCTATATAAATATAAACTAGATTTGTGATTCAATAAACCTGCATTTATTTATAGTAAAATCTCTATGCAGATTTATAGATAGATTAGTTAATTATTTTTACGTAAACTATAAAGATTTATTTGACTATATACAAAAGTAACATATAATATTATTGTACTGTACATTCCTTGAAATATCGTTTGTATCCACAGTAACAGCAATTTCTTTACTATTTATAGGTAAGCTAAAAGCTATAGCATATCATAAGATTTAAATCCCCTGATTTCGTTTTCATTCTAAATCTATTTATTTGCTGTCTACTGTTAAATATAGATAACCTAAGGCTTAATGCTTAAGTGCCATTTATCTAGTCAACTTTGTGCAGAGAAGTGAAAGTAGACTGATTAAATGTTGATAGATAATAAACATTCCATATAGATTATATTTATTTCCTCATATTTTAGGTTTAACAATTTGTTTTTTATATTAATTGAAATTATGTATTATATAAATGAGCTACAGCTCTGCTTTAAGACTGTCTAAAAATTTGTAGTTTTTGGGTTCGCCAGTAAAGCTTTTGTTCTTAAAGTTCGACTTGATTGCTCTTAGACTTAAAAATTTAATTAGAAAAAGATGGCGAGATTAATACCTAAACTTATTTGATTAATGCATACAAGAATTTACTTTCTCAGCGAAGCCGTTAACAGTGGCTAAGTGTAGGTTGGTTTAGGTCGAAAGTTCTCGAATGCTGTTAGAACAGTCAGGTTTCCTTATAATGATTTCTTTGACTTCAAGCTCTAGTTCAGAGGTTAACCCTATGAGCTGGTGGTGTTCAGTAAATTTACAACAGATCTGGCTGTTTTTACTGATTATGAAAATGTGATAGAATTATTATATATTTTCCTATTCTACAAGCAAGGTATTACATACACCATAGCGATTGTCGCTTTGAGACTATAGATTTTCAGTCCCGTTGTCCCAGTAATTTCAATAGCATATATATATAGTAATATTTCCCAGCTGCAATAGGAGCTGCAGTCGTTACCTAGGAGGTCTGTATCGAGGGAGATCATCATCAGTATGAGTATCATATTATTTGTGTGTGTTCAGGCATTTTCGAGCTTTCTAGTTATAATAGAAACGCAATAAGACCCGCCAGTGAGTTGTTGATTTCTTATTGAACATAATTTAACTTATAGATGGTTGAATAGCAAAAATGCCCGATCAAATCGGTCGAATGGATACTGTTGACTATGATTTAGTAAATTTTGAAAAATAAAAACCAGAACGTCGGTCGATTCACGTTTACTGTACATTCGGAATGATTCCGACGGACGATTCATTGTTTGATAGCGAATAAAATCAAATTCAATCGGCTGATGATGAAGTTTTGCAATCATCGCGTTTATTAAATTTTTTTCTAAGTAAGATTATGATAACAAATTTTTTTGGAAATGTACAAGGTCGTCTATCCACTGATAAATAATGATGATTTAAATTTGTTTACTTAAAGCCAGTAAAGTGAATTATTAATAAAGATAACTGTTTTATAAATTTGTACAGAGCGTAACAGTATTTCGTAGATCGTAAATTTTCATTTTGTCGATCGCGACATTTGAACTTCTGAATCCGAAGGTCAGTAAATCCTCAGAAGTTGAAGTGGATCGGTCTCACGGTACAGCAGCGCGTGATATTAAATTATATGATAATTAGTTGTATGGAGATTATTTATGGATGCTTTGAATTGAGCATGAACGAGATGATCTAGTCCGAGTTGTGCAACTTAGTAACTTAATAACGATATCATTAAATTAAAGCTTAATTTAGTTAAAGGGAGTCGAAAGCGAATGTTGTTTTTTTTAGCTAACAGAAATCCTATCAATATTTGAATCAAAGCTAAGTTCAAGTTAACGATATAAACTTGTTTAAGTGAGAATGGAATTTTTGATATGAAACTTGTATGTTAAGTTTTTGAGACTATTTCAAGCTTCGCTTTCGATTCTTTGTAAAAACACATACATTCCAATCAACCGCAATATGTAATGGAGTATATTTGTTTTATAATATTATTTAAATAAAAGAATTATTTTTCATATTTATTTAGATAAGTTATTTATTAATCATCACATTCTAGTCTTATGAAGGGTTAATCACCTTTAAGTGAACACGTGTAATTTATTAGACGCAGCCAAAGAAAGACATGCTCACCAAAGATTTCGATAAGTGCAATGATTTTATTTATTTAATGAGATTCTTCTAGAAACTTCTAGAGGATGTCTTTGTGACGTATTACAGTGCTTTGAATTCGCGCTAAATTTACAATAGAATTTTATAAAGGAGATTTTTGCGCACAAAAACAATGAAGCAAGTAATAAGAGATAAATATATAAACTATGTACTGTCCTGTGTTGTCCATGGATTTAAAACATACATATATATATATATATATATATTAATATATCACTACATATATATATTATATTTTGAGTTACTTAACCCTCGTACGTTTCGCATCTAACGATAGGAATGAGATATTTTTGTGCATGTATAGTTCGCTTTACTTTCACAATGTAAATAGTTCTTGATACGTAAGAATAAATGTAAATTTTATAAAGAACATCAATTTGTTTTTCTTTAATAACATAATTGTTAATATCAAGCTCTCCGGTTCGATTCCAAGGATTTTTTTATAGCACAGAGGTGGGATGTAAGTATCAATCCTACCTGATGGTAAGCAGTCTCCGCTGCCTATAGACAACTGCAGAGGCATCAGTGACTCCTTTCTGTTTACGGAAAAACCCTATCACACCCTTTTTAGAGGACTCTATTCTGTAGCTCATAGGAAAACCTCGGCAGAAAGTTCATTACATAACTTGATGGTTCTCGGGAGGAAATTTCTCTGAAACCGGAAGTGACTATTGCGCTTTAAGAGTGTGAGAATGAACTCCCTATCTATGTCGAATGATGCAAGTTCTTTAGAACACATCTCATACAGACCATAGAAGATACATAAGGTAGCGAAATCGCGTCTCAGGCTCAAGTCTTCGAGACTTTCCGCAAGCATAGAATCTTCGGTTCTCAAAGCTCTCTGTACCTAGACGAGAGGACTAAGTTGGTATTTAAGTGTATACCCACAGGTGGGATCAATACTTCTAGATGAGGCTTCACTTGTAGTTTATAGAGCAATAGTCTTTGTCTATCACCTCTATTTACTTCTGGTAAAGTTTATTACCTTCCTCATATTATATCCGCCGCAACAGCATTACTTCTCTTACTGTCAAAGAACAGTATGCCGCTTCGTTATAATTGTTTGTTAAAACCATCCCGAAGGCTTGCAGTGGATCAAAAAAGCTTGTAATAATGATGGTGATGAGAAATAGATGTATTAGTACATTTTTTGTATAATAAAAAGCAGTTAGAGATTCCAGGATCTAAATATATTCTGATAGATCATTTTAAAACTAGCAAATACTATACAGGGCTAAAACAGCGCCATCTAGTGACAGATATAAAAATTACAACAATTTCTGTTACAGATACCGATTTGCATGTTATTTATTTTAACAGCGCCACATAACGCTAATCACTTAAAAACACGTGAACAGTACGAGAAATATTTTTTAATAGTATATAATTTGATAGTAGGGATATTAAGATGTCTCATTATCCCAGAAATTTCATTAGAATACACTTTTCAAACCGGAACCCAGTAATATTTGCACAGTACTGTTTGTCGATTGCAATAGGAGTACTGGTGGTAGCTAAATTGTTCCCAACAGTATAGATCTACCATCAGTGATATGTATTTTTCTCCATATCCCTCAATACTTCCACTTATACGACTTCACGTAATCTCTCTAGAGTGATACCATTCATTCCCATCTCCTTACAATAGAGATAGACTCCATCCAAATAGGTTTTGAAAGTCAACTCAACACTTAAACAGTTCCGATTGAATATGGTTATTATGTAAATATTTACTTTAAATTCACTACATTCATCTCTTCTTAATTCTTTTTCCTTCATCCTACTTCCTCCTTTTACTCACTTTCTCTCATTTCATCATCATCAGCCTATAAACGCCCACAGCTGGGCACAGGTCTCTCAGAGATCTCCACTCCGATCCATTTTCCGCTGCCTTCATCCATTGTTCCCGGTGAAATAGGTAGTTTAGTATTTTTTAATTTATGCTTCTAAATAACGAGAAAAGCGAGGAGTTCACCTATTTTAAGTGATAGGCTCTCCCATAACATGATACTTGCTATACACAGCACCACATTGCGCTCGCCTCGTCTTCCCATTCATATCACTAGCATACAGCAACTTTCGCAACACAATAATGTTTACTGCTGTTTGTCGGCTGCAATTGGATCTGATTTATTAAGACTATAACGAGGCGATGATAAAACTGTTCTCCCAAGAGTTTAATGTACAAGTGTTCAGGGGTTTATTAGAATCTCAGCTCCCAACTATTTACTAGACACGGCGGTATAAAATCTGCCAAAATTCGCCGATGATCTATTCTGTCTACTTGATATTAACATGCCCCAGATCCCCCCGAACTTGTCGTGGCGAAGAGGCTCTAGGAATCGTGGTCTCGTCACCCACAGTGAAGCGAAAAGGAACCTACCGACTGGCCTGAGGAGTAGGTGAAAAAAAAAAGCATTGACCCCTAACCAATAAAAAAAAAACTTATCATCAGGTGACCCGTCTTGCTCGTTTGCCTTAGATGTTATAAAAAATAAAATAAAAAAGCAAGATAAAAAGGACAAAAAAATAGGAGCTGCTGACCTAGACGGTAACAAAAGAGACCTACTACCAGTAAATTTTAAACGCTAAGTAAGAAATAGGTTAATACATCCGCCGTTTGTTTGTACCAATTTAAATAGTTACCGGAAGTTGGCACGAGAGGAAAGTGGGCCGAGTTGGGATTCCGCCCGGAAGTACTGGGGTGAAAGTTTGGACCAGCGCGGCTCGCAATCGGAACTTCATACCCTGCTGCAGGGTCAAGGTTAAAGATTGGATTTTTATGTAAAAGAAACTTTAAGCCTACATCGTTAACCTTATAGTAAATAGAGTTTTACTATGTTTTAGTATCGCATAGAATTAGAGCGGAGATATTTGAGAGACTTATGCCCAGCTGATGATGATGATGTTTTAGTACCATATGTTATAAGACGGACAACCGTTGTATTATTTCTTACTTAGAGTCAAATTAAGCTTACTGATGGAAAGTGTCTGTTGTTAGATGATACAGCACCATATATTACTCATCGTTTATGAAGATTAAATCTAGTTACCGCAGTAATAAGAATATAGGGTTCCATACAACAACTGATGATACCCAAGCCAAGATAGCAACAAAAGAGGCTCTACGCACGCAGCAATAGAGACCTACCAACAGTAAAGTTTGTCAGGTTTTCCAATGATCTGATGAAGTTTTCAGTCCCCACCTTCACGGAGAGATATCCTTTGAAATCTTTTTACCATTCTATTACTACATAACCGGATAGGAGACGCTCATTGCTGAACAAGCCCTGTCATTGAGAAAATTCGTATTAATTAAGCTAGGAAGATCCGAGGAGTGTAAGGGGTCCCACACAACACCTTAACGGATGCAAGCCAACCTCACTTGCTCGTTGCTCAGCTTACAAAGAACACTTTGGGCCAGTGATGGGTGATGGCTAATCCCATTGGTATTGGGGGAGAGTATGTCTCTTTAACTGGTCACCGTCTAGATCAGAGTTCCCCAAACTTTTTTGTGTCGTATTCCCCTTG
>DWLS01003798.1:0-15093 GCA_018246255.1 Pachliopta kotzebuea | reverse complement strand
TTAGAGAAAGAATAGACCAACAAGAATTTGAATTAATGTCGACAGCTTTTGTGGAAGCTTTTGATTTTTTCATTTATACAGATGATAAGTCTCTTTTGCCGAAGACTGTCTAGGTAGGTACTGTCGCAACAATACAAATATTACTGTGTTTCAGTTTAAAAGGAGTTCTAGTCTAGTGAAATTCTTGGAGTAAGACTTAACAATTAATGTCTTAAGGCGACGAGCGTATAGTGTTGTTTATACCATCTTAACCAGGACCACGTTGCTATAGGGGTTTTTTTCTTTTTTATCGTTCCTCTTGGTTAGGGTAGGCCAAGGATCTATGGACCTATATGGATCGATATATCTAATTTTTGTCTTGCTATTATGTCTTGTTATTGCTTCTTGCAGTTATCATTCTCACTTTCATATTTCACTCTATTAATTTAACATTCTTCTTTCTTGCATACATTACGTAAAAGTTTATCACTTACCGTCAGATAAGGCTTTCTCGTTACCGCGAGTAATAATAAATAAAAATAGTTCTATAAAAAAGTATGTATTGACAATCGCAGCCCTAATAACAGAATTCACTTTTCTATCTCCTAGTACAACATCCTCACATACCTATCAGAGAAAGCGGCTTACCTGACTTGAGGCAATTTCGCTGTCCACTGGTTCCACGTAAAGGAAAAAGTAAGCTCCCTTAAAGCCTTTGTACAGCCTCCGCCATTGTACAGTTAGTACGAAATTAGTCAAAAATATAGTCGCCTTTATATGTACCCACATTTTTCTTTTAAATTAGCGACCTGAACAAATTTATCCCAAGTCTAGAGACATCATTTACTGGTAGTAAAAATTTGACCGTATAAGGAGATGCCACTGCTACAGTACTGTACATATATTACTGTATTCCTATTTAAAGGACGTTGTAGCTAGTGAAATTACTGGGGTAACGAGACATTAAATCCTTTATTTTTGCTCATCGTTGATATTATTGTTCAGGGATTTATACTTAACACTATATGTGTGTATACCGTGGTAACCAGCGCCACGTTGTTATGGACAAATGTATCACTTACTATCAGGTGATGCGTTGCTTGTCTTGTAGCCTAGTGCAATAATAATATAAATAAATAAATGTCCTAGATGATGTCTACATCTAAAACATGATGATCTAGATCTAGAACATCATGATGTGGTAAATTTTTGTTGTCAGAAATTGACTATATAGGGACCAAAGAGACAGTACAGCACAAATATTACCATGTTCCTGTTTAAAGGTTGTTGTAGTTTATGAAATTACTGGGGTAACGAGACTTAACATATCAAGTCCTAATGCAATGAGAGCAATGTGGTCAGGGTACCATCTTAACCAGCGTCACGTTATAGGTCAGTATCACTTATTATTAGGTGAATGCGTTGCTTCTTTTGTCACTTAGTCTATTAATATTGGAAATGAATCTGCTGGATGATTTCTAGATCTAAAACATGGATCCATCGGTGGTAGATCTTTGTTGTGAGAGCTTGACTAGGTTGGTATCAACGCAACAGTACTATACAAATATTACTGTGTTCCTGTATAAAGGTTGTTGTAGTTTATGAAATTACTGGGGTAACGAGACTTAACATATTAAGTCTTAATGCGAAGAGGGCAATGTGGTGCTGTGTATACCATCTTAACCAACGCTTAGTTAAATGCAAGCGTATAACTTACCAGATCAATGTCTTGTTTGTGGCGTCGTCGAGCATAGTACAATTGTTTATATATCTGATAGTATATGTTGATTAACAATATAATAATCAAGTGTGTGTAAAAGTTTGAAGTAGTTTTAATTACTTTGTCTTTGATAAGAATCGCAATGGAGACCAGGTGCTCATGTAGATGGTTATGGCCACACAGCAACAATGTGCGATGACTCTACAATTCGGTCCGTCAATTAAAACAATTTAACCGGGCTCATTGTTGAAAGGTAACACACAGACCGAAGTCCGCCTCCTGCGGTGAAACATAATGAGTGAGAAAAAACCCGTATAAAAGAGTGTTATAACAAATGAAGCTATCACTTACAACCAACATATGTTATTACTAAAAAAATTGTTTTGTTATGGGAAAGCAATATTGTATTTTTTGCTAATCAAAATTTTTTAGGAAACAATACAAGATTTTTTATTGCACAATATGCTTTCAATTAAAGAAATAGTTTTTTTTATATCAGTTAATCGATTAGTAATCTTTATATGTATTTATTCATGTATATTTATATATTTATCATCATATGTATTTGTTTCTATGTACATAAGTACTAACAAATTTCGTTTATGCTCAAAATTTAACTTTAACAGCTCTGACGGGAGAATCCCCATAGGCATTAAGTCCGTAAATTTAACCCTCATTTTAAATGTTTTCAAAAAGTTTTTAAATAAATAAAAAAAAATTTACTAAGGTTTGTCTCCGTTAAAATGTATATACTACTTATTTTCTGTGTGCGTGTAACATGAAATGAAGTCTGAAGAGTAGATAAATAAAATTCTCTATGACAGGATGTTTTTAAATATTCGATTATGTATTTAACTTTAAGTTCCTTTACTTAACACGTTGAACGCCATAACAGAAATTACTTTTTTTATTATAAATGTTATCAATAACTTTAAAACGAATTCCTTTCTTTATTAAGGATAAAAACTTTACGGGAGAAAAAATACAACAACAATACTTCGGACAGTAGTGACCGCCAGGGCGCTATAGGACAGAAAATACAATTTACATTATAAGGTCACCGGTGACCTTCACGGCGTTGAACGTGTTAACTTTACTTTTTAACTGAACGATGACCCGGTCCAAAATAAGCTAAGGCGGCTATAACAATAATGTCCCAAAGAAAACAATGGACTTAAGCATGATTGTTATTAAAAATAAACCGGGCCCCTGAGTTGATACTTAAAATGTGACTGCTCACGTTGCGTGCGGTAGGCGATGTTAGAGGCGTTCGTAAAATAGGTCATTATGTTTGGACTCGCCCACTTATAAGCCCAGCACGGGTTCAAATACAACAAGAAACAAAACAAATCAAAACATTGTGTAAATTCCTTTAACATACACATTAACCCTAATTTGCTAAAGAGATAGGGAGAAGAATAATAAACTTAAACAAAAAAAGTAATTAATAAAGTTAAAATTATAATATAACAATGTAAAAGGGTAAAGAAGGGAATGTAATTTAATAGAAAATATATTAAAAACTATAAACAAATAAAGATAAAAATAGTATATGGAAGATAACAAAAGGTAAGGATATATGGAAAGAAGGAAATGTAGAATGAAAGTTTACACAAGTTAAGGAAAAGAAGGAAAGAAAAGAAAGAATCATAAATAAATAGAAAAACAGAGGAGCCCTTACTCACAATACGAAGGGGAACGCTTAAAACAAAAACATTATTTCTTTTACAAACAAAAAATTAGCAGGAAATGTAATGTAATATAATGTACATAGTACAGTAATAGAATTAAACGGTTAGAAATAAAGACTGTTATAAACCTTGATTTAAAAAGTCCGGTTAAAATAATTAACTTAATTAAAACATTATATGTATTAGTGAGTCTCTTCGCGAGTTTGTTACAACAATATTTTTCAATAAATGTGTCTAAATATCTAAGAATTTATAAAACATAAATGCTCCCGTACTCTACTCCTCCTCAGACATTCCGTAAAGTAATCTATTTCGATAAGCCAACAAGGAGGCTGCTCATTTTTATTTTGTCCATTCCCTAAGGCTTGGAGTATCTTAAGAATGCTGTTCAAGCCACAAGCGGTGAACGGTTAGCTTGATGGCGTTTGCCATGATAAAAAAGGTTTTGATTTCTAGACTTTCTTACTTATAATAAAATTTATGTGTTTTCATGTTACAAATATATGGACCATGCAAGGAGTCAAAACAAAGTTGATAAACTGTATCTTAAATGACGTGGGTATATCTTAAAAAGTGGCATAAATGTTAATGATTCAATATGTTATATGTAGCTTTTAATTATTATTTTTGAACTTTTTATAGTTTTGTACTGACATTTTAACTTTCTGGAAATTTAATTAATAGTACATATATAGAAAAATAAGTAAATGCCTTTAATGACAATCACGTAGCTATATATTTTTTTTTAATTAATGGTTCTAATATAGCTAATATGTCATTTAACGTATAGATGGTAACAAATAAGCGATAACTTCTCGAGATAACTTAGAACGACTAAACCGTGATAACGTTCGTAGGAGACTTGAAATACAATATTAAAAAGTTTATTAGACAATTTATGGCACTATCTTTCTATATTTGATTTCTAAATTTTTGTTTTTTTTTTCTAGGACTTTAAAGTATTTAACGGAATATTTTAAATCTCTTTACCATAATTATTTCAATAGTTACATCGCCGTACAAATTGGAACACAGTAATGCCTACAGTTCATCTCTGTACTGAGAAAATGCCGTACATTTGAAATAAAAAAAATGTTATGTACATTACTAGTAATGAGTTATCAAGGTTAACTAGTAAATGTAAACAAGCACAACTGTATTCATTCTTATCTCAGTTAAATGTATTTATAGTAGACAGGAAGATATTAACTACCTGGTGAACTTTATGCTCAGTGGTTACCCTTTCCTCAATAAAAATGTCTAATTTATTATATTTCAAAGCAAATTTCTTGCCGGTGCCATTTAACCGGAAATATGTCGTCGCCTGTTAAATATTTAAAATGTTTCTAACGGCAGAATTTAAAATTCATTCGTACCCAAGGGTTGCCCTGTCAAGCATCAAATAAGGGTATAATGGTCCATTTATTAACAAATTAGATCTCGCCGCATTATTGGAACAAATCAAAAGCCTCTGGCCCCGTCTTCAAACGAGAGGCGGCTCCTATTGGAATTCCTTTGTTTAAATTACGTTTTGATCATTTCTTCAAATTGTCATCTACTTTACGAAACATTATTATATTATCGTTTTAAATTTCTGTAACAATTTTCATTTGTTGTATAACCTATTTTAGCCTTTATTACCTGATTGCAGCATTCAAAGGGACTGATGCGTTCACTTACTCCCTAACGGTTGTAACTTTAAAACCTGAACACCTACATGGATACTCTTTTGCGTTAAAATGAAGTACAGGATAAGGAGATGAGATTTTGAAATAAAAAGTATATGAAAATTAACCTTTAGACCATCACAGCATATTCTAAGCATATAAGCTCATACAAACCCTGATAATAAGACGAAATTTGCGACGACTTTCCAGCTTGTTTTTATTTCATTAGAATTTTCTTCTCTGTTCAAATTAGACGATGGTTGTGTATTAATAAAATGAAACCATCATCAATTATGAAGCTGTACATGTATTGTAATTCCATCCAATCTGTCGTCATCGTTATTTCCAATTTATCAATGAAATATTAGTAACCATTAAGTAGTTGCTGGTACTCTATAATTAATACTACGTCAAAACATCGACGACGACGACGTCAAACATAAGTAATACGCTTGTCAATAACAAAGTGGCACTGGTTAAGATGGCAAGCAGCACCACATTGCACTCGTCGCCTTGATAAGGTATTAAGTCCTTAGTTATTTCACTATCATACAGCATCTTTCAAAACTGTACACAGTTATGTTTGTACATTACTATTTGACAGTAGAAATAGAATCTGCAGTGGTAGCTGTGATTGACGGTCTCCGGCAATAGAAACTTTCCGCCAGTAACTTGTTGAATTAAAGTTTAATACTTCTGTCTATATGTTGAGAAAGTGAAAAATATACATGAATTTTAAATTCCCTTTTAACGTTGGTCGTTTTGTATTTCAAAGTATAGTACTCGCTGTATCAGACCTTTTAATTATTGGCTTTCTAGTATCTGGCTGTCGATCTGCGCGGCTCCGACGCCCACTTCCTTTGCGGCTGCATTTTCAAACTCTTATCAACACCCTTTGTTAATATTAACCTGTACGTTTGCTACTACAGAACTTTTGCTTTTAAAATTTTGGTAATTTTTATCAAATTCTAGATCGCTTACAAAGTAATAACCACTGTTTAAGGATTTTTTTTTAATATTAATTTCATGTGTTTCAATTATTCTGCGTGTAGCAACATTTATCCTATTATTTGGGATATAGTTTACAAAATTTTTGTAAGTCTTTACATGTGCAATGTATTAAATCTTTATAATCATATTTCGTTGACTATTTTGTCATCATTTCACCATCTACCTACCACCAAAAATTAATAATCTTTACTCGTGCCTCGTTACTAGAGAACGTCTAGGTAAGTACTAACAAAGCTCCTGTTTCTGATGTAAAATAGTAATGTTTACTACTGTGTTCCGGTTTTAAGGGTGTTGTATGTTAGTGTAATTACTGGGAATAACGAGACAACAATACCTCTTAAGACGATTGGCGTAATGTGATATTTTGCATACCATTTTAACTGGCGCCGCTCTTTTTAATATAATTATAAATGTAAATGTTATAGTGTTAATTTTTTGTAATGGATATTATAACGAACTTTCTAATATCTTTTATTTAAATGACAAAAACCGCTAGTACCGTTCACGTTGCATAAAATATTCTAAGAAGCGAGTCTCTAGGCTCAAAAGTGGGTGGTGTTATCGTGTGGATTTATCGGCTCACATTAGTTTTAAGGCTTTACAACAGACGGCCCCCAAATGCACTTTAATCTCGGCCGTCAGATACCGCGAATTCATAAACAAAACAAAACCTTATAATTTACGCGCCCTTCGTCTATATCGGCGCATCTCGTACGAGATGCTGTTTTTATATCTGATATAAATGACACCATGGCTTTTTTTATAATAAGAAAGCGAGGGTTCGTGAGCGGCGTGTTAAAATTCTCGTAAATATTTAATGTAAATATATCATGTTTACGAGAATACATTAAAACGTTCCCATGAGAATATTAAAACGTATCAAATTTTAAGTCATGTATTTTGTGTTCAATATTTTATTAGTCTAGATTTTTAAGATCTAAAATATATATTACTAAGTAGATTACGGTTAGAAGCTTTTAGATAAATATATAACAAGATATTTATATAACAAACTCACAGTGTAACTTCATGTAGGCACAAAGTATAACTTACCAGTGAGTTAACCTCTTCTTCGTATATGTTAGGTTTCAATATAGACTATTATATTTTTATATGGAATTATCATTTTTCAGTTCTTTGACTATATGTAGTAAAACCTAACTAGACAAAGGTAACTGAAGAAGAAATAATTCTAGAGAAACGTTGCAAAGAAAGGTCCAATAGATTCCTTTGACTTTTACTGTCATACTGAGCTCATCTGCATATTGAGCCGAGTACGGCAATTCAATCATTCTTTGAGCTAAAATGATGAAAAATTCTTATTAGGAATGAATATGATTGATAATATTGATTAATATATTAAACAAGTAAAATACAAAAGCCATTATTACAATTGAAACTCAAAGACAGATGAAAGTTTCTCTCTGTTACCGCATTTCAATGAAAGAGCTGCGAATAACCCTCAATCTCCATTTGTTCCATTTTGAAAGACTTTTATAACTGACAGATAGTACTGTTTGTGCGAAAAAAAAGCAAATAACCGTTCAACGTTTCACTGTGCATTTTCCTTTTGTTCGTTTCGTGAATTAATTACTATTTTTGTAACGATACATAACTGTTTATTTAGTATTTATACAATTTACTATTAACTTAAAGCCTTGATGTGTTTCCATCTACACTACTGATGTACTGTTTGTCATTCCGACAAATATAATAGATAATTATACTAATAGAGAACAATAACAACAAAGTATAGTTATATTTACTGTTTACACAGTTGTAGTAATACGATTGTGCGTTCAGGAAAGTTTCAAAAGAAACCCTTCTGCTAGGATCTTGTAAGGAACTCACCGTTGAATTCATCCGTACCTACCTTGTCGGTTGCAAGTCCTAACAAGTAAACACTTCATCCATACGATATGTGCCATATATAACATCAGTCTGCATATTGTTTACAGACCATTCGAAGTCGTGTATTGGTGTTTCGTAATCGTATCGCTTTCATATCGCATCGCGAATCGTTTTCGTTGACAGAATATTAATTCTGTGGTTACAGCGTGCGAGCTCCCCTGCTGGGATACGCGAGAACTGAACAAATGTTTATAACATTAAAACTGTATAATCTTATACAATAAATTAAGTTATACGGCATATTTATTTGATTCTTGACAATCCGCAGGGTCTTTATTAAGTGATTATATTCGTCACGGCATTTGAACAGTCTCATTGTGAACGAAAACGGTCCGTGATAAAGCAATGAAGACAATAAGCTATAAATTAACTTCACGTTAACTACTATTTAGCTTTCCTTCAATCTGCTTAAAATTTTGTTCTGTTTATTAAGTTGTTGTTTACTGGGAGTTAAAGTATATGAAGTAAACTTTTGATCAACGAAAAATAATCACCGCAATTAGACCTCTTTGGAAAAATATGTTGTGTAAATCAACAATAGATTTAATTAGAAACCTTGTCGTTTAACTCATCTTTCGTCGGTTAAAGTTAATGACAGCGTGTTTTTTTTTTTTTGTCGCGGGGAAATCTTCAAATGATACTAAGCTTCTGGGGGGAAGTCAGGATTATGAGGGATTTATACCCATTAGAATCTCAGTGGTCATCCTCAGTGCATTACAAAAGGCCCCGGTATCTCCTACGAAACTCTCCGATCCCTCACTGCACTGCTGCTAAGTAAATCCCGTGGACATGTAACTATCTATAATGTTAAAATATTTGATATCTTTTTTCAATAGTTAAAAAAAGTATAATGCAAATGAGGCACAGTTAAATATTCACACAATGGTTTTTTTTTTAACTGTAAACATCTGACCGAAAATGCAACCGAGCCATTGCATTTGGAGCGTGTTGGTTTTTTGCATAAGTGCTCCGCGAAAATGAGAGACGACTTTGCGCTGAAACAATGCAAACTAACTGGGTCAGCTTTGTGGAGGTGGTACGTCTGCACCCTCAATAGATAACCAGAACAAGGGAACTTTGAAAGATTCATTTTTTACTCGCACGAGCTGTTACTGCGGTAACACTCTTTGAAATTACACTTAAAATAAATGGCGTGATTAAAAAAAATATCTTTAATCTTAACTGGTAGTTAGTATCTGTTACCGAGTTCCGTAGCCTGCCATCGGGCCTTCCTCAATGCTTGAAGGATGACCACCGAGGGGGTTTTAGTAGGTAAAGATTCTACACAACCCTGACTTCCTACCAGAAGCATCTTTAATAGAATACCCCCGCGAAAAAAAAGGTCTCTGTTACCAGGGACTGTAGACAGGTTTTTCTACCGCCAAATAGTAACGAGCAAACATTACTCTGTTCTAATTCGAAAGGTGCTGCGGTAGAATTACCGGGGTAACGAGACTTAACACCTTTCGTCTCAAAGCGACGAGCGTAATGTGATGCTGTGTATACCATTTTAACACGTGCCACTTTGCTATGGGCAAGCGTATCACTTATCAGCCAATAGAAATGCATTGCCGACATAGGCTTTTAATAGTGGGAGGGTTTTGGGCCACCTCCCGTCACGCTAGCTTCATGTACGTTGGTGAGGAATAAATGTAATTATTATTCAGAAAAACCATAACAATTTTATTAATGTCAAAGGAAATATCTTACGTCACTATAAACTTTTAATTACACCGCTTTTTTAAGGTTCACGCCCGAATGGGCCCTTAGAAATGGTTGTTTTTTGTACCGGATATTTCTTACAGCGTTTCCTAACGGAAACAAAACAAAAAGGCCAAAGGAAATTACGAATGTTTTTTTGCGTACTTTATTTTAATTATTTGTAAATCTCTGTTATTACGTAAAATTTTCGATGACCTCTTCAGAGGTATGAGGTAGAGGAGAGGTATTAATGAAACTATAATATATGTTAAAGGAAGTAAAGGGTTCCACATTTCTCACAGGACCCATGCTAAGCCCACCTGCTCGTAGTGCACTCTACTAAACAACAAACGCGGCTCTGGCTCCCTACCAAACTGCATTGGGTCAGCATGGTGGGAGATAACCCAAATCCCTTCCTTATTTGGGGAGAATCAGGAGGAGGTTCAGGTGTGGACATCTATCGGCTGATGCTGATTATGTCCTATTTCGTTTTCAAATATTTCTTTGTTGACGTTTAGCACGTATATTATCAATCATTCCTTCCCCTGGTGTCAAAGACGTGGTGTGCACGCAATGGAGCATCCTAACGTAGCTCCAAGTCCATTGATATTGTTCGTTCCGACGCACGATTTACCACCACGGACTATTTACCGGCACCACCACGTGATGTATGCGCGGATGTTGCATGACTTTTGTTCCGGGACTTCTTCGGTTTCCCTCAAGGTGATATATTTCAGCCGGGGGCCGGATGCGCTCATTGTTCGACCCCTTAAGTGCAATTGTAATGGGACGTGGTCTAATGCGACTTTTACGGTTTTTTGAACCCCCTTATATAAATACCTTATTTATTTATGTTTCACATGTAAATTTACTTCATTTACCTACCGATGTTAATAAAAGAGAAACAGCAAATTAGAACTATGAAGAATTATTTGGCTGTAGATTTCTGTTTAGATTTCTTTTGGTGTATAGGGGATCCCAATCAACATCATCAAGATCAGCAAGTTTAAGAAGTAATAGATGAACTCTGTACGACGGAGATTGTCCTACAAATGGAGTAGAAAGATTTTCGATTGGAGACCACGTGTTGACTAGTAACATTTGGACTGAGATACGAATATTTTCTGCACTATATACATAGTAGGTACAAAATTAATTTTAAAGTACCGATATACTTATATTTATTTATTATTATAAGTATGAGTATATTATGTATTGTTAATGTATCTATATTAAGTATATTATATTTCTTTTATGTGTCTAATTTGATGTTGTGTATGTGCTGTGATACAATTTATTATTATTTTCGTATGTATTATCATACACCTTTTACATTACCTGTCCCATGCATCTATCTACCTCGTAAAATCTCTGCACCACTCAAGGTAGACTGTAAGATAATGCCAATGGCATTAAGTCTGCCTTTACGCTAGATGTAAGAAAGAAAGAAATAAGTAAATATGTTAGTAAATAAATAAACAAAAAGATAAATAAATAGTAAAAATTTGGAGTGTCACGGGTCCCACACAACAGCTTACGGCACCCTAGCCAACTTTACTTGCTCGTGATGCTCCCTGTTAATTAACACACTAGGATCAGGCTCCTCACCAACCTGTATTGGGCTAGCGTGATGGGAAACAGGCCAATGCCTCCGCTGTTGAAAGAGACTTATCCCTAGCAATGAACGTCAATCGGCTGAAGAAAAAAAAATAGGTTTCTGTTGCCGCAGACTGTCTAGGTAGGTACAACCGCAGTTCCTATTGCAGCCAACACACAGTACTGTGTGAACATTACTGTTGCTGTATGCCAGTGAAAATACTGCGGTACAGAGACTCAACACGTATCTTAAGGCGACGAGCGCAATGTGGCGTTGTCTATACCATCTTAACTAACTAAACATCGACAGTACTCAACCCATTAAGTAGGTACATCATTGTACACAAGTTTTTATATTACTTAAACACTAGTTTTGTTAAAAATACCTCCTTTATATATTCACGAGAATGTGCAGATTTCATACAAACCTTATCAGGTTTAAGAAATATAAGTAAGAACAAAAACTATGTAATTTTCTTTTGAATAAAATAAATAAAAAAAAAATTGCGCTACGTTTTATGAACAAGCGTATCACTTACCATCAGGTGAACGCTTCATCGAATAAAACTTGAAATAATTATTTAAATCGAATATTTGTGTAATATTTTTAATTATTCTTCAAAAACAGAGGTTAATAAAAAATATATATTTTTGTACGTCGTCCACCCAGCAAAGATCAAGTCCTGCTGAATCCTTTGACTGTATGTAACATAATATGTAATTTATGTATTATAAGAATTTATACAGCGAGTTATTGGGCTATACAAATAAATAATTGCTGTTTGTTTTATCTTGAGTATTGATAAATTCGTTCAAATGAATGGTCACCGCCTTTTGCCTCACCGTCTTTTGAGACTAAAGTACTTAAGTTTCACTTTGAATGTATGTAGAATCTTAATGAAAACTTAATGTCTAGTATATACTAAATATATGATAACAACGTTAAGAATTTATTAATTTTATATCATTTTTTATTTATTTAACTGCGTATAAAGAGCAGTTACTACTATTTTAAAGAAGAATATTTCGGTTTTACAAAAAACGTTAAATAATATAATTTGTCCAGGTCTATATCATATGTAATATAATAGATAATAATTTAAATTTATTAAAGATTTTCATTAAGGCTATAGCAATTTTTTTTTTTAATCTTTAATTACTGGGGTCGGTCATACAAATGGTAATGTTCAGTTTATCTCCGCATTGCAGGACTGTCCCACCGATCAATGTAATTTAATGGCCATTTTTTATACTTCAATACCCGCAGCTAGCGTCTATCGCACATACCGATTCCCCTGGGTCAAATAACTTACAATTAGAGGTACAAAAAAAACGTTAGCGCGGTAAGCGCTTTTTGATGCGATCGCCGGCTTGTTTGCCACAAGGACAAGATTTCATTAGAGCGTTACATGATCTAAGAAATACATGATATATTTTTATTTTATACATAAACTATTTTCGTTTTAGTGAATTGGTTGAACGATTGCCTTTGTAATATGGATGTAGTTAGTTCGATTCTGGAGCAATAAATTGTGAAATTTGGTAAATGGTAAAGTTACTCCCAAGGCGCATATCTAGAATATATAGAAAAGACTTTGTGGATTTTAATAAAAGGTAAGGTTTCACCCTACTTGTAAATCTAGAATACACTTATATACTTGTCGCCATAACAACATGCTGTGTTCGGGCTTTTAATATCAAGTAGCCAGAATATTCTGGTTAGCCTGCTTCATCATCGTAAGTTAACACCATGTAAAAGTGAGGACAAATGTTAGTAAAGAATATTACTTCTAATGGTCTAATGGATTGGTGGTTCTAATGGTCTAATGGGGTAATGATGATAATGGTATTAATGAAAAAATCTTCTTTACTCTTAGAATTCAATAAAACACTACATATTTCAATAAATTTGTGCTTTGATATAATACTGATACATAAATGAATGCAATATATATTTTATATATTTCTGTGTGCATAATAAATATATAAATAATTTCTTTAAATTGTAAAACTACACATAGAAGTAAATCAGTAAGAAATAAGTTAATTATATATATACATTGTTTAAAATATCTACTCGAACAGTGAATAATATATGTAAGAACACAATATACACAAATGTGTATTTAAAAGTATTTTTTCTGATTTTTATCGCCACATATTTTTATATTGGTGTTATACTAACTGCATATAAATTGAAAATTCATTGGTACGTACAAGTTTTGTAATAGTAGATAATAAGATAGCATAAGTAATAAATCATGTAAAAAAGGTTAAAAATTACCAGGGAATAGCAGAAGAAAAAACTACATACATAGTAAGTAAAAACTTGCCGATACTACGTGTACATGTAAATATTTATATTTGTGTGAAAAAAGTTTCGCTGCACTTCAATCAGTATATATATTGTGATCAAGAATTCTCTTTAATTTGCCGATGCCACTGTATCGGATGCCGCCTCCATAAAAGGCATGGTTTTTTTTAAGCCACGTCCCCGAGAGTATGAACAGTTTTTGTCAAGCTTGGTCATCGAGACGGTCCGTGGTGTTTTTACTCGACTACGCAACGACGGTGGAATTTTTTGCGGAACCCCAAACTCATCCCGGCTTGACAAGTAAGCAGCGATATATTTCTGAAAGCTGCCGTCGTTTGCTGTTATAATTGATTGAGTTCTATCAGTAGTAACATTAGTGTCAATCATTATAATATTTATCAATAAACCCCATAGTATTTAATAAGAAATAAAGAAACTTTATTCAACACACATAATATTAGAAATAACAAATAATATTGCAATATGATGTTGAACAAGCCTAAACTCAGCATCTGCTGCAGCAAGCTTTATTCTGATAATATGTGGAGCCTTTGCAAATAGTTGGAAGGGATGAATTAATAAATAAATAAAAAGGGGGATCAGTAAGGAGGTATAAGTGACATAATGAAATGAACAAATCGATTGTTTGATAATTGAAGTTTAATGTATTATAATTTATGATGGTATTAATATTAGTATCGAGTTGGGAAAAGATGGGAGTAAAAACGAACGGGTTTAAAAGTAATGCGATAGATCGAATATCTCGATAATAGGTACAAGCAAGAAATGTATCGTGAGTATCGCGAATCGATGTATCGATAAACTGTGCAATCATCGTATGGGAGGAAGGCGTGAACCGAGTACGAAAGTTATGGCATCAATAAATCCAACAAAGTCAACATGTTGAAATTATCGAGTCCTGTTCATTTAAACCGGTCGCTTTATTCAATTAAAAGATCTATTAGATGTTTCATATTGATTACGTCTATAAGAAATATTAAATTTTTAATACTACTAAAGATTATCTGAACATCGTGTTGCCTAGTGGTTTAAGCCAGCCTACCACTCCGAAGGTACCAGGTTAGAACCCTGCCTGCACCAATGAATATTTCAATTTGCAATTAGTATAACACCAACTAATATCACGCTTTCCTCGACCCGTTGGTTTGTCAAATAAAAAAAAAAACTTGGGACTGTGGTTCCGTAGGTTGTAGTGATTACTTAAAACCGTGACAACTTTGAGCTTACTTCTCACCCTTACTGCAATAAAACGCACACTTTTTCATTAACAGAGTGCTTAATAGAGGAAGAGAGGATTGGACTAGACTCAAAGCTTTTATCGAACTCCTGTTTGTTGAAGTGTCCTCCTGTATTAAAAATTCTTAACAGAGCTTATTGGATTTTTTTTTTTATTATATATATAGTTTTTTTTTTCTTATATTTATATGTAAATAAAATATGTGAATGTTTAAAATAGTTTTAAGTTAAGCGATATAGGTGCCC
>DWLS01003797.1:0-15093 GCA_018246255.1 Pachliopta kotzebuea | reverse complement strand
ATAGCATATTTTATCCCTTATGGACTAATAAATAGAAAAATATACTGCAGTTTCATTTTGGGCGTTAATGGGTTAATTTCTGTTGCCTTATTTGCTTTTTATTTCAGTTTTAACTGAACTGTTTTCTCTCTTCCTACAATAATAAATGTTTTATTTTTTACATGATCTTATCAAACCAAACAGATTATATATATTTATTGCAGAGCGATCCTTACGTCATGATCCAGCTATCACCAGATCGGCTGTCGGGCAATAGTCGATATGAAGGTACAGTTATCGGATATTACATGTTCATAGACCGTCCTTAACTATTTTATCAAATCCGGATGAATTAATTGTAAATCTCTTCCGGGGCCTGTTTTCAAACTAGGAGAAAGTTGTTATATATAATTGCTATCAGTATTTCCTTAACATCTTCGTGGCTATATATCAAGTTTGATAGCAAGACATATATCACTTAACATGACGTGAATCTGTTGTTAATATAGCCAAAAAGAAACCTGTTGGTAGCTAACGTGCCATAGAATTATGTTAAATAAAAGTATCCACGACATGAACTAAACTTGACTTTACTAGTGATATTTTGTTATTTTTGTACAACGACGCTGTTTTCAGGTTATTGCATAGAGCTGATTGAGAAGTTGGCTAAGATCCTCAACTTCAACTACACATTCATCGAGCAGGCGAATGGTGTGTATGGCTCCTACCACCCGCAGCGCGGATGGAATGGAATGATGAGACGCCTCATGGACGACCCGGTGAGATGATATTATATATTATTAATCTTGTCAGAAGAACTGAACAAGCAGAATA
This sequence comes from Pachliopta kotzebuea, assembly GCA_018246255.1. Lineage (NCBI taxonomy): Eukaryota > Metazoa > Arthropoda > Insecta > Lepidoptera > Papilionidae > Pachliopta > Pachliopta kotzebuea. Next base: position 14,280 of record DWLS01003797.1, on the reverse strand, counting down.
GTAAAAACAAATACTGTAGTGTAATTTGGTAGTGAAACACCTTATTCTTTGACAACAGTAAATAAGCTCAATGTTTTGGATAGGGCCATCATTTACCTCCGCGAAAATATTCTTCGGCTCATCACGTCGCTTTGTGGTATAAAAAAAAGAAGTAAGATGTATCCTAGACTTTAGCGAGCTTAATTGATCCAGAACTAAAGTCGATGGAACATTTTCTTAAAAGGAAAAAGCACTTTATTCCTTAATCCTTAAAATAGGATCTGATTTCTGTTTCAGGACATCGACTTCGCGATCACCGACCTGACTATAACGGCAGACCGCGAACGGGCCGTTGACTTCACCACGCCGTTCATGAATTTGGGCATCAGCATCTTGTTCCGCAAGCCCAAACCGCCGGGACCAGCTTTCTTTGCTTTCCTGCTTCCTTTCTCTAGTGGTGTAAGATCTTTAACAACATCCTATAGTGATTTGCTGCAAAGCTTAAAGTTCTTGAGCTGAGGTTTCGTTATTACTATTTAGGTATGGGTGTGCCTAGGTTTCGCATACCTAGGGACATCATTAGTGCTGTATGTGGTGGGGAGGCTGTGCCCCGAGGAGTGGCAGAATCCATACCCTTGTATCGAAGACCCGCCCGCGTTGGAGAACCAGTTCACGCTGGCTAACGCTCTATGGTTCAACTTGGGAGCAGTCCTGCTGCAAGGGTCGGAGATTGCGCCAGTGTAAGTTTAACAAACACCAATTTATTCACCTTTGTAAATATTTAAATAATATCGTAATATATTTCATCATCAAGATACCGTCACATATCTATAAGTTAATGTATTAAAATCTTTCATATAATTAGTACTATCGTTTTCTAGTGCATACGGAACCCGGGCGGTGGCGAGTGCGTGGTGGCTGTTCGCGCTGGTAATCACCAGCTCGTACACTGCCAATCTGGCGACGCTACTTGCTAAAAAAAGTCCCACGGACCTTATCCACAACGTACAGGAGCTCGCTGACAACCCCTATGAGATCTCCTACGGCGCTAAAGCTGGCGGTTCCACGTACACCTTTTTCGAGGCAAACATTTTCTTTTTGCAAAATACATAGTCATTTTTTTAATTTACAACTTATAATGATAATTAATCTGCGTGTCTGCATAGATCTAGTTTTATTTTGGATCAAAAGTTTAAGAACCATTTTGTCGAATCTGAATATTGCGTCTCTGAAAAGTAATACTCTTTCCAAAGCGCTGGTGTAGGTTCTTTGGCCAGAATATCCTTATTGAACTCCCACTTCGTTTTAGTCGAATATAACCTTACGTCATGAACTGAAGCAGTTTATACTTTGCGTTTCTCATTACGTAGTCTAAACCAGTTTCTTATAATTACTTTCCCTTATCAAGGGTAAATCACTAAATAGTATTGTCGGCAATCATCAAAGAAAACACAGTTCAGCTGGGTAAAGATTAATGTAGCTTGTATCCATATTGAATATTTTTGTCACAAAATAAATTTGATTACAGATCTCCCAGAATGCTTTATACCAACGGATGTTCGAAAAGATGAAAGATGAGAAGCAACCGGAAAGTAATATTGCTGGAATTGAAAAGTAAGTGCTCTTCATAGAATATAAAAAATAGCAGAAGTTAAATACCAAAACATTGTACCTAAAGTATACATTTTGACAATTTGATATATTTTTGTCATAGATTGCAAAAAATGTGTTCCAAAGATTTACTTTATTTCTGAATTAATTTATTTGACCTTTATATTTTTTTTTTTTTTTATTTAAAAAAACTTTATCGCAACACCTTAAAATAGGGTACAATAGGCGGACTTAATGCCTACAGGCAGTCAATCTAGGAGGTGGGAGATGATGTAGTAGATGAAGTGTGAAGGATATATTTAACCGGAATAATACCGTCATTATTAAATACAAACATATACTTATACAAATAAATACAAAAGGAGGTATAGACATACATATACAAAATATGAAAGTACATAAAAAATACATATGTACATAAATACGTAAAGACAAACGAAAAAAGTAAAAAGACAAACTACTTCTGTGATTCCAAAAAGTACCCTTTTCTTTATAGTATTCTGAGAACATGCTTCTCTATATTCGGCCTCAATATCTGCCTGTAAACCATCGCTGGACATAGGCCTCCACCAAAAATCTCTACTCCAATCGGTCCTGCTCTGTCTACATCCAGCAGTTTCCAGAGACCTTCACCAAATCATCGGTCCACCTTTACGTTTATGGGTATGCGACCGATACTCTAAGACCCTACTATCCCATTATGTTAGTCCTTAGAGCAATGCCCTTCCTATTACCACTTAAGTCTAGCAATCCTTTGGGCTGTCTGCGACCTCAGTTCTATTGATCTGCTCATTCCTGATTCCTAAGCGAGTGTAGCTCTTATCTTACTCTTTGAGCAAGCTAATTATTCAGCCTCATTATTACGTAATATCAGGTGTAATTCAGGTTGAAATTTACGCTATTGTATATAAAAAAGTAATTTATTTATTTTTATAACAGAGTAAGAAACGAGAACTACGCGTTCCTTATGGAGTCGACGTCCATAGAGTACAACATTGAGCGTAACTGCGACATCACTATGGTAAGGACGATTTTTTTTAAACATCGCTCGGAAACTTGACCTATGAACAAATAATCTAGACTTTAAATATAAGGTAATCAAAAAAGTAAATATATGATAAAATTGCTTTGGCCTTCGAACCAAATAAAATCATTAACCGTAAAGAGCAAAGATGGGGAAAAAGGATAAACGAAGACGAATTAAAAAAAATTACATTGTTATTGGTCCAATTTTCTTTCAATTGTCGTTGTTAACTTGTAAGTTTAATGTTCATAATTTTAGGATTACTTTGATAAATAAAAAACCAAAGCTAAGTAATTTTTTACAGGTTGGAGAGCCCTTGGACAGCAAAGGATATGGTATAGCTATGAAAAAGAGTGAGTTCTTTTCATTAAAAAAATATTCGATTGCATGTGTTATAATATCATCGCAATGCTAATTACTTTAGTATAAATATTGTAGAAATAGACGACTGACGAGAACTTTGTCGACCTCGCAAGGAATGATATAATTGGCTTCATAAATGATGCTTCGCAGATTCCCCGTACCGGCAGGCCATGAACCTGGCGCTGTTGAACCTCCAGGAGGCTGGTGAGCTGCGCGAGATGAAGCAGCGCTGGTGGAAAGAGATGCACGGAGGAGGTGCATGCAAGGTTACGATTATAGCAAACTTATTTTATCAAATTGCATAATGTACTTTGCAACAACAGTTTTTTTTTAATAAACTCAAGCTAACAAGCAAGCTGTTTACATGGTTGTTAGAGCTAAAAAGGATGTCCGTAACATTGACGAAAATTTGTATTATTTATTTAAAGTAAAATAATTTTTTCAGGAGGAAGAGGAGCATGGTGGTGAAGAGTTAGACATGAACAGCTTCGTGGGTTTATTTGTGGTGCTGGTAGTGGGTTGTGCACTAGGCGTAGTTGTGTCGTGTTGCGACCTCGCATGGGCGGCGGTGAGACACCCGCGGGACCCGTCCGAGTCCTACTGGCGGCGGCTCTGGACGGAACTGCGTTTCGTCTTTAGCCTTGAGCGATCAGAGAAGCCGTTGTACGGGCCGTTACTACCCCCGAGTCCGGAGTCCCCGGTCAGGTCCGGGTCTTTAGGCTCTGCCGGTTTGATCGACTCGGCAGGATCGAGACCAGGATCCGCGGATTCTGGCGAATCGCTGGCGGAGGAGGTCGGCTCGAGGGGGCCCACACCGCGCTTGAGGGCTCGTTCTAGCGCAAGACGTTCCTCAATGCACGCGGCAAGCTTGCGGTTCGCACGACACACAACGCCACGGCCGAACAACTAACATACAGATTTACTGTGATTTCTTACACAAATCATGATTGTTCTATGAATAGTGTAACGTTGTACCGTATGGCAACACCAGTTTGGCATAGTGTGCAAAATACTACTCCTAAGGCGTCAGCTAAAGTAATCTAAAGCTGTATTACGAAAATTGTTAATTAACGTTCTGACGGCAAAGCATCAATGTAGTGGTTTTGTTATGCGCTAGTATTAAGTATTTATGATCAGCAGGGTCGGTGACTCTAAAGTCTCTTACCTAGTGCACATAAAATTGAATAGTAATTGCGATAAAATTTTAGTAATATTTATTTAGTACCGGAAGATGTTACCAGTTAAAAAATCTACATTTGTTATTAAAGATTAATTAACTCAGATTTTAACGAATCCCAGACACTTACTGAGTGACAGTAATATTTTTTAAAACTTTTCATTTATAGTCATCATTTAAATAAGTCTAATAGGTATAAATTTTTATTTTATTTTAGTCTAGTCATTAAAGTAATTAAACAGTAGTAAGTTAGATTAAAAATAAAATCAAAAATTTGACATATGATAAAAATTTGGTTCATACTAGTTCAATGTAAAATTTTTATACTTTTCTACGATTTTAATAAAAGTTAACATTCCATAAAGCTTTTACCGAAGATTTAATCTTTGGCTTACGAACCGTATCTTTTTTAACTACGTAGTATATTCAATGAAATCATTTTAAAATTTATATATGAATTTTTATGCGAACTTTAAGTAAGATGTTTATAACAATAGTAACAATAATATTTAAAAAACAAAGGATTCTTAATCGCAGTCTGCTTACGTTCATAATTTAAGATATAAATTGTCTATGTCAAATTTTGTGTGGGCTTTGTCAAATATTTCATTGGTAGAAAGAGAATTACATGTATATAGATTATTTTTAACCGATTTTAGTATAATAACAATTTTTATTTAATAACATATATTTTTTTATTATTATTTGTGAACGCGATATTATTAAATTATTAATCAGTTTATTTCTTTTTTTATATTTCTCCATTGTCTATGAATAATGGCGGCTAACTTGACATTTGGGTTTATTGAATTTCGTTTTAAACAATAACTTTTGTTACTTTCTATATATAATATTAATAGGAATGGCTGCTTGAAATGAAATAGAAATAAATATGTACACAGGCTTTAAATTAAACATATTTCAGAAGTACATATTGTTCTTTTCTTTTCGAGCAACGTATCGTTAGTCATATTGACGACTTTTCAGCTTAACCGCATTCAGGGCTCTTTTGTATTCCAAGATTCGCGTTGTCACATTTACACTAACAAGATTTTTTAATTACCGAGCTATTTGTAATTGTTAGTAGAAAATATTTTCCAATACGTTTAAATAAAAAAATAATAATAAATTAATTTGTAAACTCTTAGCATATGATAAGTATATTATCTGTGTCTCACATTCTCAGTGTTCTACCGTCAGCGGGTTGTAAAATGCGACTAAGTAGGAACAGCTCCAGGAAAGCAGCAGCTTTCCCTGTCATTAACACCAATGCACTGCTTTTACCTTTTTTCTTGTCGCGGTGCAAATCTTCGAATGATATCGTGCAGTTAAGGTTATTTCGGATTCATACTCACTTAAACCCTATCGATGGTCATCCTCTATACATTGCGGAAGACCCCGAGATCTCCTACGGAACTTTCCAATGCCTCCCTGCATTGATGCTAAGCACATCCCAGGGAGAACACATCTTAGAGAAGTACTGCTTTTACCTACCTAGATATAAGCCATTGATTTAGGTTAAATATTGCTTTATAGGCAAAAAGGTAGGTTTTTCCTTCGTACCGTTCTTAGAACAATTGACTTCTATGTAACGTGCAAATTAATACAGATTTTTGTATTACCAGATGACACTTGAGAATGTTACTTGTAACAAAGTAATAACTTCTGCTTTCTCCCATGGCTCAAATGGCAAAAAAACACATGTTTATTACGGAAAATTGGGGGTCGGAAATAACCTTACTTTATCTGTTACTTATAACAAGGTAACGTTTCGATTATTAGATCGATGGACCCTTGACCGCAATCTCCGAGGCGACAAGGGCCGGGATCCGGGTAGGTGGCGCCCTTATGTTTACCCGGGAGCGAAAACAACTGATCAAGGACAATACAGTAACGCTTTCAAAGAGCCGGATTTCATATTTAAATTGTTTGACTTAAACAATTGATTTTGTTATAAATCAGAAATCCGTCATCGGTTACTATAATAATTTTCTTTGAGACAAAACAAAAAGAAATCCAGGAAGTTAACCTGACGATTAAATGGTTTGTATAAAAAGATGAAACATTAATGTATCAGCTTAAAAGTTTTAACATTGTGTGCCTTATCTGAGATTCTTTTGAAATCAGGACAGTAACCTAAGAACTGCTGGATGGCATACATGGGCACTTGCCAAGACTTAAACCGAATACATGTCACTATTAACTAAAAACTACATCATTGTTACCTCTTTCGTCTAATTTGAACAGCATATTTAATGTAATATTTGTTTACAACCTCATTTGTATTATTTTTAATTAAAAAATTATGTCTTTATTGTATTTATGTATATAATAACAATCCTTATTCTATATGTGTCATTTCAAATCGATAGTCCAATTCTTATGTTCGAGTGGCAAAATTTGGCAAGCCGGTGCTAACACTTGACAATAGGTGTTCCAAATGTCAAGTCTTATTTCGTGTGCTGATTAAGGCCCATGAAGTATTTAATACAGATTCTTTTTTTTTAATATAGTTTTTGTCTTTGGCCATTATTATAGTCGTGAGGGCTTCATCGATTCCACAATTCTCCTAACAAGCTCCGAAAAATATTACTTAATATTTTTTTGAATAGTTGATATAAGTATTTCTTAAGTCAACTACGTTTTTTTTCACATTTTGCTAGTTAATAATTTTGTGTACGAATGTTGTATTCACCTGTAATTGCTTTGATACATTATGATTTTTTTATATCCTGTAAGTTTTTCTTGTTATAGTATTAATGTAAACAGGCGTTGGTAAATCAAATAAATAAAAAAAAAAATATATATAGTGGATTGGCAGGGAATGCACAGGTCTTGTACAGGAATAAAATTTAGTATTTATGAAAGAAGTAAGTTTAATGGATGCAGTGTGTCGAGTTGGTGCGGGCTTAGCGAATGTCGGTAGATCGTTAGGGGAGCAGACGGGCGGGCGCCTGCGGGCGGCGACGGCCAGGGCTTAACGAGCAGCTGGGGGGTGGGAAGTGGTGGGAGTGGGATACTGTGCCACTGCGCCTGCGCGGAGACATCGAACGCTCCGGTGCTCCGGACAGCGGCGGCAGTCCGCGGCCGCAGCATGGAGCCGCCGCACGAGCCCGCGCCCCCCGCGCAGCCCGCCGCGCGCCCCCTCGTGCTCCCCGACGAGACCGGCGAGGTCGACACCTCCAGGTGTGTGTCAACCTCATTCCAAACTCCACCATTACTCTAACCTTTTTCTATTTCGATGGGGAAATCTACGAAAAGATAGCCTTGTGGGGGGAGGTCAAGGTTATATAGAGATTTTTACCCACTAAAACCTCCACGGTGGTCGTCCTCAGCCTTTGGAGAGGTCACGGGATCTCCGTTAGGAAAACAACCGCGGCCTCTCTGACGCTATGCTGTCATAACCCGTCCCGGGGACTGACATGCAGTCCCCAACATATACTAACACGACGGCTGAAGATCACATCCAGCCATCGTCCTCCTCGGAATAATTTAGAGAGAGATAAGAACCCCCCAATTCTAACCTAACCATACGAAGGCAACTCTCCGATGACTCGAAGATTGAATCTAGCGGTGACTTTTAAGTGTTCCTCAATACTAATCTACATAATTGAAGAAGAACAAGTATAATAAAAATACTATAACTGGAAAATCGCTAAAGTATAAATATACATAAAAACCTAATTATAGACCCTACTGATTTATGACGTCTGTTATCACCATTATACAAAATTTATTAGGGATATTTTCTATGTTATCATCTGTTACGTTTTACCAGAGTGTTACTGAAGGGCTTTCCCCTCCGCCGCCCACTCGTGACCTTATTTCGAACAACTTGACCCTGACCTATAAAACTCCGATCATTGAAACACAATTATTTATTGTATCCTATCAAACGCCTTCAATCATATTTAAAGTTATATTGCTGTGATTTCTTTAGTTTTTTTTTAATTATACATTTTTAAATTGATACACATCGTTTATCGTATATAAAATCTTTTTAGATAATCTATTATCGATCGCGTGGACTCACTAAATCTGTGATACTATCAAATGAAATGGATAATCTCGTTACCCCAGTAACTTTTGCATATTACTGTCGGCGGTCCCTGGGTATGAGTAAAAAGTTCTTATATACATAAACATCAAAATTGTTACAAGTTTATTACTTTCCTTGTGTATATTTTGTTCCTTATGTAATATGCTTTATCTCATAATTGGCTATTTTAATATAAGCTGTTTAAAAAGAAACTCTTTTCTTTGATATTTCAATAGTTATTGCTCTTAATTTAGGAGAATTTGAAGGCCAATTGTTTCTCGCGGCGTTACACCGCCGTATTGATTTCTTAGGTCTTGTTTATGTTGTATGGAAGGGACACGGTGACGTCAGGCCTTACATTACACATACATTTTTTTTGGCTAATTCGTTAAGGAGTTATTATCTAATTAGATACGAAAAAACGAGGATTTTTTTTAATGTATTATATGTTCAATCTTTTGAGCTTGAAATTGTTCTTGCTTACATCAAAATTTTAGTAGATATTCATCGTCCAGTCCTTCCTCTAATTTGGTGCAATTATAAATAAATCATCATCAGCCGATAGACGTCCACATCTGGACATATGCCTCCCCTAGTAATGGAGGATTCTGGCCATTTCCTATCACGCTGGCTCAATGTGGATTGTGGGAAGCCAGAGCCTCGTTTGATTAGCAGGTTGTACCACGAGCTTGGCTTGGATCCTGTAAGCTGTTGTGCAGGAACCTTTACACCCTTATATCGATGAATAAATATATATAATGCTTAACAGGTATCCAGCCCCCAAAGATGCCACCCACAAGGTCCGGGGTCGCAGCGACTTGCTGGAGCTCATGTGCGGCCCCGGCGCTGTGGATCCGGAGCTGCTCACCGTCAAGACCTTCTACTTCTTTTTTTATTCGGCTTTCGGTTCTCTGTTTCCACTCATGGGAGTATACTTTAAACAGATGGGCATGAACGCTGGCCAGTGCGGCTTACTTATAGGCACACGGCCTTTCGTCGAGTTCTTGTCGGCACCCTTCTGGGGCGGGTTGGCCGACCGCTGGCAGAAGGGGCGCACGCTGCTGCTGGCTTCCCTAGGTGCTTGGATAATCTTCACACTGCCTCTAAGTTGGGTGCAACCGAGCGCCGTGGCTTGTGTCCACCCTGTGAACAAGACTGATTACCGTCTCGACACGCCCAGTTACGACGACGAGTGGACCAAGAACGAGTTCCGCTCGTTCCACAGACCGGCTGCGTCGGCACACGTCGGCTCGCCACTTCCAGTCGACGACGCCATAGATTACGATCCCAGCACCAACGGCAACTGGGTGACACCGCTCCACTCTTTCATCGTTTACAGCACACCTGATATACAGAAGACGTTCTTCCTTCTCCTTTTACTCGTTGTCATCGGCGAGTTCTTCAGCGCGCCCGCGATCACTCTCGCCGATTCAGCAGTAATCACCCTTCTGGGAGAGGATGCGGATAGGTATGTAAAGAGTGTAACAATTCACACGTTATTAATTACAGGTAATTCAATAACAGTAATTCTATTATCTCCAAGTTATAAGTCAAAGGAATTGTATTCTTTAATACAGAGATGTCATGTTATCCTATTTGTATAATAAGTGTATAGACCAAATAACACTTAGATAAAAAATAGTGTGCAGATACAAACTGCTCTTCTCTATTGTTGAAGACATTATCATCATCAAACTGCGGCGATCCACTACTGAAGCTATGCCTCTCTCAAGGAACGCCACTTAGCTGTATGCTGGTCGCAATAGCTGCATAATCTTTCCTTCGTTTCTTATACAATATTTAAACAGCAATGACTGAAATATCGTGAACGGCATGTTTCATACAAGCATACGTCTGCCACAGATACGGCCACCAGCGGATGTTCGGTTCGCTGGGCTGGGGCCTGGCGATGTTCTTCGTGGGCATCGCTCTGGACCACAGCACGGCGTTCAGCAAGCACCCATGCGGCGGCCCTCAACGCTACGAAAAGAACTACACCATCTGTTTCGCAACCTTCTCCGTGCTGATGGGCGCAGCTCTCATCACAGCCACACAGGTTTTATTCTTTATACGACACAGCGACAAAACTAGATCATGCAACTGATGATGAGAATGCAGTGCTTATTAAGGTCTTCGGTAATTAGGGATAAAGATTTAAAGTAACAAAACATTTGTTTCTATGAACGTATAAATAAATCACACAAGTGGTTCATACAAAATTCTGAAACTTAGGTCACCTACAACTCGGCCGACCACATACGTATAAATCTCCAACGGCTCTGATCTTATCTAAGCAAGATCTGTCTGTATGATAAATTTCATCACCAGCTCTTACCCCTTGTAGTTCTCCAGATTGAAAATTGTTGACAGACGGACGGACATTGTCGTTTAAATAAATATTATATTTTTACTATAGATTAAATTCAAGTATGAGGAGTTACCACCGGAGCCGATGGTGACTGCCGCGCCGACTTCGCCTACTAGGGAGGAGAAACTGCAGCAACAGTTAGCGGAGCAGCTGCAGCTACCCGGCTTAGACACCAGCGCCCCCGCACGCCCACCAACCCTCGAACAGGCCAAGGTAACCTGATTACTACTTTTTAATTTATACGGACAAATGTCTCTTTAAAATTATCTCCTTTTCATATGATGATAACAAAACCGTGGATGGGGAAGAGCTCTCTTTGAATAGTACGGCTCGTACATATTGACAGCCGGACCACATGATAATGATGATCCCTGGAATGAAACCTGAAAGTAGGGATTTTTTAGATAGCTTCAAGATAAACTTCCTATTTCTAGTAAGTAATAAGTGTGCAGAATGTGGAATGTATGATAGTTAAACTCATGAATGTTGGCGAACAGGTATTCGCGCAGACGACGCGGGAGATGCCCGAATGGGTGACCGTGCTGCGTCAGTTCCAAAACGTGAAGGCCGCCTCCTTTCTGCTGGTCGCCTGGTTCATGGGCTTTGGCATCGGCCTCATTTTCACCTTCCTCTTCTGGCATCTGCAGGTTACATTCAACATTTTGTCTCTGTACAGATCTATAACCAAATAATGTGTTACTCTTCTTTTAATAATTTTAGTAATTTTGTCCAATTTACCTTAAATTAATGTCTTGTATCTTTGTCCAAATTCTTTACTAATCATTGTTTCATTCGTCCTTTCCAAATCTTAGTTGTTGACGTTACCCTTTCACTTTCCTTTCAGGATAAAGGTGGATCACCGACGTTGTTCGGCGTCGCGTCCGTCATCAACCACATTTCGGAGATCTTCGCATATTTCTTCAGCTTCAAATTGATCACTCAAATGGGACATGTTAAGGTGTGCATTAGAAATATAGCTGAAGAACCCATTTAGATATCATACCCGATATCAAACTTAAATATCAGTGTCTTTGGAGTCGTCAACTGTTATAGTGAGTTTATGACCATCTTTATAAAGATCTTAAAAAGAGATTGCATGACAATAAAAAGTCATTTTTATACCATTTAGGTGTCAAAGATATATACGACCTGCCTGATGGTAAGCAGTTACCGTAGCCTATAGAGTACTTGTCACACCATTGACATTGCCGTCGTCGGAGGAACCTTACCACGCCGTTTATGAAAGACTCCATTCTGTAGCTCCTTGGGAAAATCTTGGCAGGGAATTCATTCAATAACTTGATTGTTCTTGGGAGAAAATTTCTCTGGAACTGGACCGTATGTGACCATTGCGGTTCTAGAGTATAAGAATGAAGTCTCTGTCGATGGTGGATATTGCGATGGTAAAATTTGACCGTTGGCATCATATCAAAAAGTTCTAGAAACTTGTAATATTTGTTGTGGTTGTTCAGGTGCTCTGCTTGGGTCTGGCGGGCAACGTGCTCCGGTTCCTGTACATCGCGTGGCTTCCGGACCCGTGGTGGGTGCTCCCGTTCGAGTTCGTGCAGGGCGTGACTCACGCGGCGGTGTGGGCGGCCTGCTGCTCGTACATAGCGCACGGAGCGCCCGCTCGGCTGCGCTCCTCCGCCCAGGGCGTGCTGCAGGGCCTGCACCACGGCCTGGGCCGGGGCTGCGGCGCGGTCCTCGGCGGCATCGCGGTCACCCGCTGGGGCACCACACGAACTTTTGCTGGTATACTTCAATTACACCACTTCCATTATTTTTTCTTCGAAGTATCTAGACCAGAGTTCCACAAACTTTTTTGTGTCGTAAACCCTTTGCCATGTGTTTCCGTGTTGTGTAGACCCCCTACTTACCTGATATTGATTTCCTGTAAACTTCTAACTGTAGTGAAGTTTAGTGTTAAAAATTTAAAGTAAAAACACATGTCAATTTATACATTTATTAATTGAATTTAAATTAAAACTCAGGAAACGAATAAACGTATTTGTCCCACATTCGTATTTATATAGTGAGGAATTGAACGAGTCAGCGCGCGGTGGCGAAGCTCTGAGACGCAGACTCTCAGCTTTTTAAAAGTTCAAAATGTATTGCGACCACAAAGCGAATACAAACATCCTATAACTTACACTATTTTATAAACATATATAATAAATTTTTTACTTCATATGTACTTTTACAAATAATATATATGTTTTGATATTATAAGATAGTATGATGTAAGTAAATAGGTACAATCAGTGTATGTGTTGAGATCCACTATCGTGGACCCATACTTTCATTTCTTGGACCCCCAAATTTTTTTCCGCTGACGTAGACCCCTTGCAGGTTGTCGTAGACCCCTAGGGGTAGATATAGACCACTTTGGCAATCACTGATCTAGACTAAAGAGACGTTCACCTAACCACTAGTAATACATCCGACAATAATGAATAGATAGTCAAGTTTTAGACAAATTACAGGCATTATGAAAACTTTACTCTGTATTATTCTATACAAATGAAAAAGTATAAAGGAAAGGCAAAAGTATGAAGTTTGTACAGCCACGGCTTTACAATTATTAGTCTTTATTCCTTTTTTTTCGGAAGACATACACGCCCTTGACTAATATTATAATAGTCAAGACCTTAGTCCGTCTCCGAGCTCTGGACTCCGCGATCTAAATTTTCTTCATCCTGTTGACATGCCAACTATATAAATTTAAATCAAAATGACAATAAACCTCCTTAGTTATCTTTAAAAAGAGAGTTAAGGACTTATCTTTATCTCGTGTTGCATATTTTATGTTTACCACTATGTATATATGTTATATTTTTGCTTATATATATACGCTCTTTAATTTTCTATATATATTACAATCACAGCTACATGGTACAACAAATAATTAAAACAGTTCAGCGTATGGGTATGTTGGAAGAGAACTTTTTTTAGCAGGGTGACCAAATATACTCATTTTCTGAGTTTTGTACTCTTTTTCAAATCCTGTACTCTGAAAGTACTCATTTGTATATATTGTTTTTTTCACCTATGAAATACTTACAAAGTATACTGGTTTTGAACAAAAAATAGTTATCCACCTTATTTTTAGGGTCAAGTTCGCTTTTGTGATATACTTAATGAATGTTATTTTTATGAAATTCTCCCCCTTTCTCTTCCCATTTACATCTCTGTTCATTTCTTCGCCCCTGCTCTAATCCTCGTCCCTCGGCTTTCTCCTCTCCCTTATATTTTTCTTAATATTCAGCTTGTGGAGTCCGGATCCGTGAGTCATGTGATGATAAAATCTAAACAGCCATAATAGTGGCTGAAGACAAAAGCATCAATCAAAATATCGTATATTTTTCATGAAAATATTTTTAATACGCGCATGTATATAGGAAGGTAAGGAATAAATAAGTAAATAGACCGAGTGTTGTGCTAAGGTTTTAGTGGTTAACACATTCAATGCCGAACACTCCGATCCGAGCGAGCAGCTCGTTCATCTTCTAGCAGTCAGTAAGCCAGCAGTGTTTAAAGCGATTGTACGTTGTTTTACACGCTCACTCTGACATTATAGTTAACTTACTTATTAATATTTTTTCGGATGATGTCGATGCTTTCGGCCACTATTATGGCCGCGAAAGCTTTATCGGACCCTGAGCTCGCGGATCCGGACTCTGCGAGCCGAGAAGTATATATATATATAAATTATATAATAT
>DWLS01003796.1:0-15094 GCA_018246255.1 Pachliopta kotzebuea | reverse complement strand
GTTTTGTTATATTTTTTCTTTTCATTATTATAGTCATGTAATAAATGTATGAGCTCCAAGGACGTGCTAACGTTATCAAATGGTCTTAAAATAGCTTCGCGTTGGTTTGTTTTGTTCAGTGTTATTCTGTACTGTTTTCCTCTTCTGTACACAGCACGAACTTGTCTATGGTCTGTTGTTTACACAACAATTAAATTGATAATGCTATCGTAATTAATCACAATCGACGGTTGGTGATAGCTTGGCCCCTGTAGTTGATACGGCTGCTCCTTATATTCCTCACTTACTAATTTATTTATATTCCTACAAATTACCGTACTGTTTATATCCACGCAATATGACACATGTCTTAATGCATGTGATATTAGTTGATTTGTACTGCATATAAATTGAAAAATTCATTAGTGAAAGCCGGACTCGAACCTGATACCTTCAGAGTAGAAGGCAGGTGTTCAAACCACTAGGCTATCACGACTTCTACTGTCTACGGATAAAGAATTTTTCGTTATATCATATACATTTCTTAAGTTGATGCAGTTTCGTTTTTTTAGTTTCTCATAGAATCACTAAATTTAGAACCTGTCTAAAGTAAATATCTTATTTACTCTACAATTATGTATATTTAATAACTTGAAAAAGTTTTGTTCTACATTAATAGAAGATTATGTATAATATATACGTGGTTTAAGAAATCCACTGGTATATAAAATACCTATTGAAGTAAATAGAATCTAATATTTAAATGTACATGTATTGAAGTTGTGTATTATTTATCTTAGATAGAATCTTCTATGAATCTATAGATTATTGGCTGTGGGACAAATGATGAATAAATAATCACTGTTTTATTGCGCGTTATCCTATACTAGTAGTTGCCCATTGCATTCGCAATTAAAAAATAATATAAAATTAATAAATCCAAAATTGTTAGCATAGCTATATATTACTCTGTTGTAGTTTAAAGGGTGCTGTATGCTAGTGATTACCTTACCTCTGTTTATACCTTCTTCACCAGCCACGATAATAATAACAGAAACTGCAAGCGCATTGCGTAGTTTACGTCTAGACCGAAATTAGCTAAAGTGACTGTTTAGTCATCATTGCGTCAGTCTTTTGAAATCATTCCTGCATACATCTCTACAGATGTCGCTATGCTCCTTGAACTAATAACAAATGCTGGGAAACATACAAATTAAATGATGATTTCAGGAAAATAGCTATCTCCTTTCAGCCGTGCCAACTCATTATCGTTACGAGTAATTGTTGGTGTTGATATATCACGCTTGTATATATAACCGTATGCGTTTGCATTGCGTCAGTACGTTCACCTTGCGCACTGTACAACCCATGTGACGGGTAATACTTCAAAGTATTTCATAGTTCCGTATTGTTTCGTTGCGCACGCGAAACTGTACGTCAGGCGAAGTTCACGACCGGGGACAACGGACAAAACACCAATCGCCGTACCAACTGATTAAACAGCCATTTCAAGCATCACCAAACGGTCGCAAATTAGCAAAATTACTGACCTAACGAGACTTAACATTATGTATCTCAAAGCGTCAAGCCCATTGTTGTACAATATATACAATCTTAACCATCTTATTATGAGTAAGCGTATCACTTACTATCACATAAACGCCTTGCTCGTCTCGTCAAATAAAAAAATATTAACTGCTTCATATTTTATAGAGCTTCCTTACTAGGTTTAGTAAGCACTAAATCTAGATTTATATACTAGTAGTTATCTATTGCATTCGCAACTAAAAATAATATAAAATTAATGAATTCATAACATTGTTACCATAGTTATATATAACATATGTTAGACAATCAGTTTGGGGGCATGCCATTCTGCACGGACGCACGCCAAGAAAGGAAAGTTATTTGAAAGATGCAATAGACGGTAAACAATCTTATTTACGCATTGATATTTATCATTAGTTAAGTACCCACACGGTTTGCACAATATTTTGCAAACAAGTCGACTAATCTAGTATTGTACTTAGGACCCACTCCAATCGTTCTAAAGTATATAAAATTAAGTAGGTATTATTAAATAAATAAAAAGGCAAAATCAGAGTAAGAACTTAAAACATTTTGACTTATAATATTCACATCGTGGCAGGTCAGTATAATTTCATATCAGTTGTGTTAATTGTTAGTATTGACGTAAGTAAGCTTAAGTTTTTAAAGCATAACTAATATTTTTACTAAAGTTGATAACTGATCATCAATTAAAAGAAAACAGAAGGTTTTCCTTCAAGATAGTTTAGAAAGTCACAATTCTCGTGATTATTCAAAGAACTTCATGAGCAGGTAAACGCTCTCAGTTTCACATAGGCCTCCCTTAAAAGTCTCCATCTCGATCAGTCCTGTGCTTTCTGCATCCAGCGAATTCCCGTGATCTTCACCAAATCGACAGATCACCTAATGGAGGCCTATATGCACTTGTTTACCGGCACGTGGCCACCACTCTAGGACCTTACTGCCCCATCGACTTCAGTCCTTCGTGCAATGTGCCCGGCCCATTGCCACTTAAGTCTAGCAATCCTAAGGACTTTACGGCTGACTCTAGTAAATACATATATAGTATATTAAAGAGTTAATTAAGTATTGATTGTAATTAAACAAAGCAAGATACGCGTTTGCGATAAAAACCTATAATTGGTTGCGTTCAATACCGCATACGTGTTTGTTGATGGAACAACCTTCGGATTATAAAATACTTGCAGCGGGTTGAATATTAATGAGGTAAATAACGAGGCTTAACGTAACGATGAGGGTGGAGGCTGCAAAGGTTATAAAACTAGCTAAAATTACAGCACTCATCGATACTAAACTACTATGTATAAGAGTTAGAGAAAGCTTGTCTTTAATTTTTCTAGTCAATGTATTCAGTTTAATTCAAGTTTCTATAATTTTGCCAAGTTTACTGTTTAATTTTTACTAATTTTTCTATTACTTTAATAAATTTTTATAATTTTTAATAAATACTGTAAATAGCTTTTAACATATCTCGATAAGAGAGACAAGGTAATTAAAGTGTCAACTTCAGATATCCACTAACAAACAGGACCGACATTTCGTCTAACCTTGATACATTCCATTCTATATTAAATGACTATTGAATTTTTAATTTCATAGAACACTAACCGGAAGACAGACAAAATTGGTTGGACGGAGGGTATCAAGCGCCAGAAGTATAATAGAAACATTTCCGTAATCGTTGCTCCAAATTATTCCGATTATCCACGCCTCTTTCCCGGCAAAAACAAATCTTGCCGGCTCGCACGTGTGACCTTCGCAGCGGCTGATTTCTACCCGAGACCCTGGTCCATTGGTGAAACCTGAATGTGTAAACGGTTTCTTTATTACCATTGCGACGGATGACCTAATAATACGCCAGTGATTTGTGTCAATGCTCAAAGAATTAACGGCACATCATCACTGCGCCGCCGACCAGACCGTGACAATGTTTGTTAACTAAAACCCGATAATTGGTGACAAGTTGAAGTGAACACAACTAGAAACAAGATTCAGTGAATTCGAATTTGCAAAAGTCAACAAAGTTTTTTTAAAATTTTATCCTGGATTAAATTACAGGCAAATAACACAAGGAAAGAATTGGTTTAAGATATTTTCCATGCCATTGTAACCTTTGCAAAAGTAAATTCGAGAGCAAACTAATCTAAACATTTTTCATCATTTGGCTATTGCTGGATAATAGGCTTTCCCAATAATGCACGTTGGCTTGATGCGGGTTGATAGGAAATCAGAGACTCGTTTGTTGATTAGAAGGCTGCATTACGAGCAGCAGAGGTTGGCTTGTGTCCTTTGAGTTGTTCTGCGGAACTTTATACCCCGTTACCAAAATACTATTGCCTAGTGAAGCCACTTGGCTATGGAAATCTCTCTCTTATTGGAAAGTTTAATATTTATGAACATTGATAGCATGAAATAAAGTTTTTTTAATTAAAACATCCAATATAATAATCCACATACATACAGCTCTCACGTTTACTAAAGTTTAGTACATCAAAATTGATTCATTGTATCTGGCCAATTTTATTATAATTTCTTCTCTAGCGTCACCTCCTCTAGCCTCTGGCTCTTTACTGGCTCATTGATCACCTGCTTGATCGATCGATAGACGTCCACTGTTGGATTTAGGTTTCCTCAATAATGGAGGATTTGGGCCGTCTATCAACACGCTAGCAAAATACGGGTTGATGGGGAGCCAGAGCCCTGTTTGTTGATTAGCAGGGTGCAGCACGAGTTGGTTTGGTTGGCTTGCATCCTGTAAGTAGCTGTGTGGGATCCCTTACACCCCTGTTATTGCTCCGATCATGGATCATCATATTCATATTATTATTCAAAATTATTTTTAGTCGACAACGTAATAAAATTTTATTCAAATGTGTTACGTCCAGTCTGCAGTCCAACTTGCTGTAGATCCGGTTCCTACTCATTACGATCGTGGTGATATAATTATAATATTAAACGTATTCGAGTCGTGCGCGAATGTTAATGAATGTCATGGATGTGTATCACATGTCGTTGTGTGAGTGAATTTTTTTTTTTTACCTGTTACGTGCACTTTTATCGTCGTTGCGTAACCGTCGGGACTTGATGCTTTGACGAATTGACAACCACTGATAGAAAAAAGAAATTGGCAATAGTTTAACGTTTTATTATGGGGTGTAAGAGTGAGGATCTCACACTACGACTCACGGGATTAAGGCCATCCTCATCTGCTCGTGGTACATCCTGATAATCAACAAACTAAGCTCTGGTTCTCCACCAACCCGCTTTACGCCAGTGAGGTGGGAGACGGCCCAAATCCCTCCATTCTTGGGGGAGATCTATTTTCAGCATTGGTTTGTGTGATTTATGCGATCGCTGGCTGCTGGCTTTATGTTTCATTGTTGTCTTTTTTAGTAAATTAATCTATCTTTTATGAAACTATCGTTTCATTTAACTGTACTAACGATGAGGCGTAAATAATGCTAATAAAACGATTTTAAAAATATAATTTTTTTTAATCAGAATCGATTCTTTTGTCGTGTTACCATCAAAGGTGTCATTAGTACTATCGTCTGTCTTCGTTTTCGGAAGCGGTCTCCTAATACATTGTATATGTATGTATTTATTTATATACATATATGTATGTAGGATTGGTTAGTAAAAGCGCTTAACACTAATTTTGGAAAAGGAAGAAGAAAAATATTGATGTGTGTCGCAACGGCGTCGCTCTACGACAGTCGGCTAACAAACGAAAAAAGACGTGTTTTTTTATTAACTTTAATTAAACGAGCATTTATATACAAAACAGAGTGTTTTATAATCAACCTCCCACCCCGCATGTATATACATATATATGTAGGTAAAGAAATTTTGAGTTTGCGTACCAAACGTTCGTGTAAATCGCTTGTAATGCAACGCGATACCACTGAGCGTGACGTACCACATGCCTCTGTACCAGTAACCACGCACTGTACACCCGCTTTCACTATAACACAAAAAAAAATTTATCTTCACTAATAGGGGCACCTGTACATGGTCAAATTTAACTTTAACAATCTTTTCTTTTATACGACGAGAGGAGTATGACATTCACCTGGAGGTAAATACGCTTGGGAATAACGGACGCTGGTTAAGATGGTTTAACACACATTGCAATCATCGCCGTAACATAAGTATCGTTAATCCAGTAATTTCACTAGCATACAGAAGCCTTTAATAAACACAGTAATATTTGCAAATTACTATTTGGCGGTAGGAATAAGAGCTGCGGTAGTACCTACCTAGACGGTCTTAAGTAAAGGTGCTATAAGCTAGTAAAATTACTGGGTTACCGAGACAACGTTAAGGCGATAAGCGCAATGTGGTGATGTATACTTTTTTACCATCCACGCTTCATCATCTTTGATTATTTCAACATTTACCATCACTTGAATAAGAAGCCGTGATAGTCCATTTCCGATATAAAGTATACTATTTTTTATGACGTATATATACGTCTTAAAAACTAAAGATAATTGCGATATGTTTAACAAAGAACCCCTCTTTCTTGTCTAATAAATATATATATTTTTTATTTATTACAAAAAAGTTTTAAATACTTTTGATGTCCCATGGCCCTACTCTTGGTAAGCCCTTGCTGTTGGCGCCTATAATACTTAAGATATAACTGTTACAGCATTTAGTTTTTTTATTATATTCATACTTGTTATTAAATAACAGTCCTGATAATAGGACCCAGTCTGTCGTGCGATGCTCATCTTTATCAGCGGAAGTCCGGTGTTCGAAACCCAGTGGATGTTATGCACTCAGAGTCCTTGCTCTACTGTCGGCATCCTGTGAAGATCACAGATTGATCTTGCTATGTATTAAAAGGCTATAGCTTTTGAATTGTTTTTTCAAAATTAGACAGTATTATAAAGTAATTATTTTTTACTCGAAACGAGCAAGGCGTTCACCTAATTATAAGTGACATGCCGCTGGATAGGACTGTATACACAGCACCGTGCTCATCGCCTTGATACGTAAGATGTTGTCTCGTTACCCTAGTAATATTACTAGCTTACAGCACTCTTCAAACTGGAACACAGTACTATTTTCCGGCTGCAATAGGAGCTGCGGTGATTCCTATCTAGATGGTCTCCTGTAACAGAGACTACCACCAGTAAATATGGTTATAGGCAATTAGATCGCCTAGCTCGTCTAATCACTTAAAATATATATAGAGCTTACAGTAGACGTTAAAAGAACCGGCACTATCACTTTTTCTTTTTAAATTAATCATGTTACACGTAAAAGGTTCCATAGGCTATAGCCTGGTGCCTTTATTGAATATTAATAAAGCCGAATATCCTTACGAGAGGCACATTTACTAAGGAAGGTTTTTAATATCCGAAGACGAGGGTCCCTTTAATGTCTGCCAAATCCAGCTCCCTTTGTAGATTATATAAGTGAAACGTCTTTACCGTATACATTGTAAATATTTACATTCATATATATTTACAATCTCTACAGTACTCATAGATCTATAAGCAATTGATAGTAAGTTATACGATGCTGTAAGATATATAAAGGATCGTAATAAAAGAGGAAAAGTAGAAAGGTAAGGACAAATTGTAAATAGATAAGGAAGACTGAGAAGCGATGCGTGAGAGAACATACAAAAGTGAAAGATAGAAACTGAAAAGTGAAAGGATAGTAGATCTAAGGAAAAGAAAGAGTAAGAAAGGAACGAGTTTAAAAACAGGAGCCTAACCCACAAAACGAAGGTGAAGGAGTTATACCTTGCGATGGACCAGACCGTTGTGTATATCATCATCTCCTGTCCATATTTGGAAGAAAGAGAACTAATGCGAAGATTGAGCTCGAAGAGAAGATCAATGTTGGTAGTATCGCCTCTTTGATGAGTGAAGACAAGAGTTGCTACATTTTTATAATATTTGCGAAATAGGTTGTAGACAAAATTAGAGATTTAATAACAGGAAATGCATAAAAGTGAATTCTAACAGATTAAGATTGTAAAGAAAATAAATGTAATAAAAAGAAAATAGAAAGAAAGATAATAAAAATGTAAATAGATAACGACAAAATTGTGAAACAAAATAAAAATGTCAAAATGCAGCGGATTTTGGAATGAGAGGCGATGCGTGAAACGATCAAAAGACATAGGATTGAGTGAGAGATAGAAAATGAGGAGTGAAAGAGGATTTAAGGAATAGAGAGTTTTAAAGGAAATAAAAGAGAAATGAAAGAATGAGTTAAAATAAAAAGTGGGAAATTAGGACCCTTGCCCACAACACGGAGGGAAACGATATCAAAAAATTTGGCGATAGTTATGATGGTAACACTTACTGCGCTCGTCGCTTTGATACGATATTAAAGTCTCGTTACCCCAGTAATACCACTAGCATGTATACCTTTCAAACTGGAACACAGTAATTTCTCCTCTGAAGGTGGGTCGAATCCTGATCGAACGCCCTTCTCCATCTTCATCATTACTGTCTCTTATCACCACTGTAAAATCGGTCAATTGTTAACACATGAAAAAATAAAAGTATCCTACTAATGTCTTCGTTTTCTTGGTGTGTGTCCGTGCGGAATGTGATGTCGCTATATCAACTTAATGTCTGACATATGCTATATATATCCTACTAATATCTTCGCTCTCTTGGCGTGCGTCCGTGCGAAATGGGATAACACTGTCAACTTAATGGTTGACATATGCTATATATATCCTGCTAATGTCTTCGTTTTCTTGGCGTGTGTCCGTTTGGAATGGGATGTCGCTATTCTAACTTAATGTCTGACATATTCTATATATAGCTACGGTAACTTTTTGAATTTATCATTTTTTTTTTTTTATTTGCAACGGGCAACTATTATTGTAATAATGAAATACTGCAATGAAATAGTTTGTCTGTGAGTCAACCGGCCTCCGCTGGTGTCCGACACGATTTTTAACCAATAAGGAAAATACCGTGGTATGTGTCAAGATGACGAGGTCACCACCTCGCGGTATCTGCTCTGCGATATAATTTTGTTTAAATGCCGCCACTCTAATTTGATCATTAATTTAATTAATTTAAAAGATGGCAACACAGATTAATATGTTGTATGCAGCATATTAAGCGGCCTGTGAAACAGGTTTGTCTAGTATGGAGCCATAGGAAATCAAATGTATTTGTTTCTTATTTTTGTAATATATATAGAAAGTTTCTATTTATTTAATGCATACATTACTAGATTTAATTTTTTTATTACTGAATACAATTATTGTTGAATTACTTAATATTTGTAGGTCTTTGTTACCATAGACTGTCTAGGTAGGTACTGCAGCTCCTACCTGCAAAATAGTAATGTGTAAACATTACTGTGTTGCAGTTTGAAATGTGTAATAAGCTAGTGAAATTACTGGGGTAACGAGACTTTCAAAGCGACGAGCTCAATGTTGTGGTTTATACACAATTGTAATAGATAATGAAATAATTTTATTCCGTACAAGTATTTGGTTTATTATGAGTTAGTAATTTTAATTTAATACTGGTGTTACTAACAATAAATAATGTACAAAATAAATAGATGAGTAAATAAATAAAATAAACAAATTATAGATGGCAACATATTTTTTGCTTGTTCGTCGCAAAAGAAAACCGTAACAGTAACGTTTGCTGATAACTATTATTTATACATATTAGTATTTGTTTCATTATGAGTTAGTACTTTCAATTGAATACTAGTGTTACTAACAATAAATAATGTACAAAATAAATAAATAAAATAAACAAATTATGAATAGCAACATATTGCTTGTTCGTCGCAAAAGAAAACCGTAACAGTAACGTTTGCTGATAACTATTATTTATACATATTAGTATTTGTTTCATTATGAGTTAGTACTTTCAATTGAATACTAGTGTTACTAACAATAAATAATGTACAAAATAAATAAATAAAATAAACAAATTATGAATAGCAACATATTGCTTGTTCGTCGCAAAAGAAAACAGTAACGTTTGCTAATAACTATTATCTTCTCCTCATTCTGCTGTTCCTCATCATTTCTGTTGGTGATTAGTGTTGCCAATACTCGTCTCTTATACATCTCGAATTATTTCATTGTGACTCAATTCGCCTCCCATTCACTTTTTATTGAACTCTCGACAGGCGTAATGTTTATGCGGTAATGACCTCCTTCGTAACCAATACATCAACAGACGCTCCGTTATATCGATACGATGGTGGATGTGATAATATAAAAGTGATGTTAAATAAACCTTATAGATATAAAACTTTGAATCTTTATCGTAAAACGAAAATTTTGACTGCGTCGCGGTGAAGATTTGAAAGTTCATCGGGCAGTTATAAATTCTGAGGAATATGATTACGTTCTCAAACATCGTGTTTTTGGTATTCCGTTATAAAAATTAACACACGTCTTGCGATACGTTTCAGCCAATTTAATAATCATTATATCTATAACAAATTGGTAAATTCATGTGAGATAAAGCTATGCTCTGTGAGGGAAGCTAAAACAAGGATCACTAAATGGCTAAACTCTTTATTATCCTTATTTAAATGACAATGTCCGTCAACAATTTTCAATCTCGAGAACTAAAAGGATTAGGATCTGGTGCTGAAATTTCTCATACAGACAGATCTCGCTTAGATAAGATCAGAGCCGTTGGAATTTTGTTGATATGTGGTCGGGTTGTCGAGTTGTGTGTGATCAAAGTTTCACAATTTTGTATGGGCCAGTTGTATGATTTAACTAAAAAACTACTAGAAAATTTTGTGTAAAGTTATACGAATATGTATAAAATTTAACCTGTTTACCATTTAATTATTAACAATTTATATAAATGATATATGATAGATAGATATTTGTGTTATGTATTATTTATTTATATATAGTTAACTTATATAAAAATATATGAATATATATAATAGTTCTAAGTTAAACGTTATAGTTTCCCACAGCACAGGCTTGCTTAGTGTAAGGCTATTGATAATTAAATGTTTGTATCTCTTTTGTCATAAATAAATAAAAAATTAATCACTAGTGATAGCTTTTTAAAGGAGATTGCCTAAGTAGTTACCACCGCAGCTAACAGTAGAAAGCGGTATCCTAGTGAAATTACTAGGGTAACGACACACTTCTAGTCTTATTAGGACGAGCGTAATGTGGTGCTGTGTATACCAACTCAACCAGCGCTGTTATAGGCAAGTTTATCACTTTCATCAGGTGAACTCTTTGCTTCTCTAGTCGCCTAGTATAAGGTATATAGTAAATCAAATAAAAACTAATAATAATTAAACAAAAGTAATGGAAAAGTATTTGTTTTGGATTTTTCCTTTCGTGTTCTAGTTAAGGGTTAACTCTCTTTGTTTTATCTGAAATTGTTTAGTTAGTTTAGGTTATAACTTTAACCTGTACTACCTGTACCTGCGGCTGTATTTTGGTCTAGATATTTAGCGGCTAGCCGGAGCTAGTTTTCCTCGCTGTGACCTTGATCAATCTATTATGTGGTCAACTGCGTCTAAGCATCGGACGAACTTTTGTTTTCTATTAATTATTTTGGGGAACTCCCATTTCGGTTTAATTCCGGTTTCTCCCCCATCCTAAATGTAATAATTTCTATTAGACTATTATGAATACTATTATAATAATACTAAAAAAATATAATATGAAACTTATTAATGAGGAACCTTTTTATATTCTTCAAGCGAGGCGTACATCTGATGGTAAGTGTTAGCCTTATAGCGCTGATACACAACACCATTTTGCGCTTACCTTGAAACATATGTTAAATCTCGTTACCTCAGTAATTTCACTAGCATATCCTTCAAACTACAACACAGTAATGTTTGCATATTACTATTTGTTAGTAGAAATAGAAGCTGCAGTAACAACGTATCCGTACTTAAATATCTCACTAGAAGAAGAAATTGAAGTATGATATATCATGAAATGATTTATCTGACACGGAGTTCCTCAGTTCGATTCCGGCATCAATAGTGGAGGTGATGAAGAGTTTTTAGATTGAGAACTGGAGTATTGAGCGAGTATACTTAATCTTTAGTCTCATTGATTACGAAAAAGAAATACTTTGTTACGTCTCTTATCTGTTTTATAGTTGCCTGCTAAAGTCTTTAGGTGGTGATGAATAGAATTGTGAGTCTGCTGAAGTGTTCATTAGCTATTGTCTCAGAGGACAGAACTATTGTTGTGGAAATCCTGTTAGTCGCCCGGCTCTTTCCAATTCAATGAATGTATATTTTTATACCGGCGCGTGCGCACTCAATACAAACTCCTATTGTTAATATATTGCGCAACTGCCGTCTGTCTGTCGATTGACTGATGATTATTTGTAGATTATCATCGGTTTCACAAATCGGCGAAATATTTTAAACGATCTTCGGTTTCTATACTTTAACACAATAGAAACAGATGTGCTAATTAATAATTTTTTCTTACAAAATTCGCATTGAATGAGAGACGTCACGAAACGAGCGTTATACGGTTTTATGTAAATATTCTTCTAATATCTTCCCTTTCTCAGCATGCGTCCGTGCGGAATTGGATGTTACAACTAAATGGCTGACATATGCTATGTATATATGTAAAGCTATGGTAACAACGTTTTATATTTATTAATTTTATATTCTGGAGCAGAGCTCCCTAAACTTTTTTGTGTCGTAGACCCTCTACTTACCTGATATTGATCTCCTGTAAATTTCTAACTGTAGTGAAGTTTAGTGTTAAAAACTTAAAGTAAACAACACATGTTAATTTACACATTTATTAATTGAATTTAAATTAAAACTACACAAAATAAAATTTTGTATCTGTTATGTAAAACATACGTAACATTAAATAAATTGTAAATAAAATAACATAAGCAATAAGTCAATATTCTATCATCATCTTATACTATCTTATAATATGTTTTGATATTATAAGATAGTATGATGTAAGTAAATAGGTACTATCAGTTTATGTGTTGAGATCCTCTATCGTGGACCACCAAATTTTATTTCGCTGACGTAGACCCCTTGCAGGTTGTCATAGACCACTTCGGGAATCACCGTTCTAGTCTAAACTAACGTTTCATTGTTTCGGATATGTGTATCGTTTATCACCTGAAAGGTACTGTACGTTTCTGCAGTTACAATAGTATGATGTAGTTATATTTAACATTAGATGTATTGTTACAGAGCGAATCGAGCTACACCTCATCGGAGGGAGGCTGCGGCGGCGAGCGGCACGCGGTCCTCAGCTACGAGCAAGTGCGGCGGCTGAACGACGTGATGGATGAAGTGGTCGCGATCCACGGGCGCGGCAACTTCCCCACTCTGCACGTGCGTCTGCGCGAGCTGGTGGCGGGCGTGCGCGCGCGGCTGGAGGCCGCACAGAGCGCGGGTGGCGCCGGCGTGGCGGTCCGCGACGTGAGGCTCAACGGCGGCGCCGCCAGCCACGTCCTCGCGGACCGCCCGCAGCCCTACTCCGACATAGACCTCATCTTCACCGCCGAGCTGCCGACCGCTCGCCACTGCGACAGGGTGAAAGCCGCCGTGCTCGGCCACCTCGCGACCCTGCTGCCGCCGGCCACGCCGCGCCGCCGCGCCACCCCGGCTGGCCTCAAGGAGGCCTACGTGTCCAAGATGGTGCGCGTCAACTCCGACGGCGACCGCTGGTCCCTCATCTCGCTGGGCAACTCGCGCGGTCACAAATCCGTCGAGCTCAAGTTCGTGGACACGATGCGCAGGCAGTTCGAGTTCTCCGTAGACTCGTTCCAGATCGCCCTCGACTCGCTGCTGGCGTTCCACGAGTGCGCCCAGCTGCCGATCGGAGAGAACTTCTACCCGACGGTCGTCGGCGAGTCGGTGTACGGGGACTTCACCGAGGCTCTGCTCCATCTGTCGGAGAAACTGATCGCCACGCGGCAGCCGGAGGAGATACGCGGCGGGGGGCTGCTCAAGTACTGCGCCCTGCTCGCGAAGGGCTACAGGGCGGCGCGGCCTGACAAAATCAAGACACTAGAACGCTACATGTGCTCACGGTTCTTCATCGACTTCCCGGAGTTGGGACAGCAGCGCGCCAAGCTTGAGGCATACCTACGGAACCATTTCGTGGGCAGGGAAGAGGAGACGTTAAAGCACAGGTAATTAACTGTAACTACTATTACATTTCCCTTCATTCACTCTCCGTTTGGTTCTTCAGCTTTCGGTTTCAAAATATATACGTGTAATTAATTAAGTTGTTTTCCCGTGGCTTAGGTACCTGACACTGCTACACAGCGTGGTGCGCGAGTCCACCGTGTGCCTGATGGGCCACGAGCGGCGGCAGACGCTGGCTCTAATAGAGGCGCTGGCGTGCCGCGAGCTCTGCGCCCGCGCGCCCATCATGCTGCCCGCGCCCATGGGCACCGTGGGCGCGATGGGGGCGATGGGCGGCATGGGCGGCATGGGCATGGTGCCCGGCTACGTGGTGTGCGTGTGCGCGTGCGCGGCGTGCGCGTGCATGTGCGCGTGCGAGTGCTGCCGCGTGCCGCTGTGCCCGGCGTGACCCGACCCCCCAGTGCCAAATGTATATAGTGCGTACCCCGGACCCCGCGGCCCGCCGCCCGCCGCCCGGGACCCCGAGCCCTGACTCCGCGCCGGCCCTCCATTTGCTCACACCGAACCCCCGATCAATTGTTCGTCGATTCCCGACGAGCGCGTTCTCTGTTTGCCAACTTCTCATGTAAGCGCTGCGGCGTTATTGTGACGTGAGATAATTTCTAGTCGTACTCCTTTCGTGTTGATGCTTTAATATGTCAGCAGTACGAAAATTATAATCACGTGAGCGATCCGCCCGCAGGAGACTAGTTAATTAATTAATTTTTTAAGCTTTCTATGTTAAATCAAAGTCTTGGCCATGGGCCCTCCATGCGGCGACGGGAGTACCGGGAGATTGTCAAGCGAAATTTTAATGTTGTCGCGGGTACGGAGACAGCTTGCGTTTGGAACTGGTGTACTCCGGCGCGGAGCTGGTGGGAGCCCCACCCTCCACCTCCGTCCGAGTACCACAAACAACAAACTATACATATTTATTCGTCGTACGTCCTGTAACAGTTTCAGAGCGCTCTAGTATTGTATACGGCTTGACGTGCGAAGCAACAAATTAAGGTTACTTACTAATAAAAACAGAAAAAAAATGGTTAAAAATCACAAAAAAATATTATATATTTAAGGTGTGTACAATATTAAAGTTCACTCGTTTTTTTTAATGAGTAGAGTGTATCGCGTATGATAAGGAAGTATGCCGGTAGCGGAGTCGGAGTCGCCGACGGGAGCGGCCGATTCGGACGTCGTGAGTGCAGTAGTTGATATGATGAAAAATTGTGATTTAATTGTTATAGAATTAACTAATTATGTCGATGAATATATAATTACATTACATTATCTAGTTAAAATCGATAGAGAGATATATTATTGTTGTATTTTAATTATATGTATATAGATATAAAGAAGACGGTGTTAACAGTGTCCGGCCAAAAAGTCTTATATATTTGCCAATGCATGTTGAGAT